>CM055127.1:413981199-414046598 GCA_029206835.1 Rana muscosa
CATGTGACCCTAGGATCGGCCCTGGTTGCTAGACATTGCAGCACATCATTACGGCTCACTGATTGGTTGCTAGAGGTTACAGCACATCATTACAACCCACTGATTTGTTGCTTAAGGTTACATTACATCATCTCACTGCCTGCACACCACAGACTGCAGAAGTGACGGGACCCACCAATAGACAGAAAAGAAGAACTAGAATTAATTATTAGCAATGAGGGTTGAGAGGTGCGCTGTGTATTGAGTGCAAGGCTGAGGGATGCACTTTGTACGTAATGCAGGGTTCAGAGGTGCACTGTGTATGGAGTGCAGGTTTGAGAGTAGTGATGAGCCGAACACCCCCGGGTTCGGTTCGCACCAGAACCCGCGAACGGACCGGAAGTTCGAACGAACATTAGAACCCTATTAAATACAATGGATGCGAACGTTCGAATTCTAAAGTGCTAATTATAACAACTATTATGCATGTTATTGTCCTAAAAAGGGTTTGGGAACCCGGGTTCTGCACCAGGGGACATGTATCAATGCAAAAAGAAGTTTTAAAAACGGTCGTTTTTCGGGAGCAGTCATTTTAATGATGCATAAAGTGAAAAAAAAAAAAGTCAAATATTCCTTTAAATATCGTACCTGGGGGGTGTCTAAAGTATGCCTGTGAAGTGCCACGTGTTTCCCGTGTTTAGAACTGTCCCTGCACAAAATGACACTTCTAAAGGAAAAAAAAGCCATTTAAAACTGCTTGCGGCTTTAATGTAATGTCTGGTCCCGGTAATATGGATGAAATTCTTTAAGAAAAATGGCATAGCTACCCCATGACCCCCCCCCCCCTACCCCAGCCCATTACCAGCCCCTTTGGGTCTTGTATGGATATTAAGGGGAACCCCGCACATAAAATAAAAAAGGCCCTATATACTCTGAACAGCCGTATACAGGCGGTGCATACAAGACAGGGACTGTAGGTTTGTTCTTATGTAGAATCTGTTTGTAATTTTGAACAGGTACATTGTTGAAGTGTAGCTCCAGCCCAAAAATCTATTTTTAAACTTTTTGGAAAACATAGGTAAGGGTTATCACCCCTGTAACATTTGTTTTGCTGTCTGTGCCCCTGTTCAGAACATTTCACCTCACTTTCCGTCCCAATGACAACTGTTTTTGAAATGTGGTGTTTTTCTTGAAACAAGGATTGCTGATAAAGCATCAGTACAGAGGAGACACCTTTCTCCCATATTTATTCTTACAGGAGAGAATTTTCCTTCCTAGTGGTAGATTTCCTCTCACTTCCTGTTGTCTTCTTGCGTTTGCAAGTAGGAGTCGTTTGTAAGTTGGATGTTTGAAAGTAGGGACCTGCCGTATATACTCTGCAGAAATAGGCCCCTTAGTTGTTGGTGTTGGCACAACACTGTAAGCACTCACAGTTACTCTTGGTTGGTGCTGGAACGCCCTGCTGTCAACTATTATATCAGGAATTTTAATTACATATAATTGTTGAACAGTGGTAGTAAAAATTGGGCCTTTGATGGTGGTGCTGGTGCCACAACACTGTAAGCCCTGACAGTTACTCTTGGTGGGTGCAGCAATGGGCCCTGCTGTGAATTATTAGATCAAGAATTGTAATTACATGCCCCTGTTGAACAGGGGCTGAAAAATTGGGCCTTAGGCACTGGTGGCACAACACTGCAACCCCTCACAGATACTGTACTTGGAGCACAGCAATGAGCCCTGTTGCAAAGTATTGCTTCAAAAATTGTAATGACACGCCCCTGTTAAACAGGGGCTGAAAAATTGGGCCTTAGGCACTGGTGGCACAACACTGCAACTCCTCACAGATACTGTACTTGGAGCACAGCAATGAGCCCTGTTGCAAAGTATTGCTTCAAAAATTGTAATTACACGCCCCTGTTAAACAGGGGCTGAAAAATTGGGCGTTAGGCACTGGTGGCGGCACCCATAAACAAAAATGATCTTCCAAGCTATCATCATCAATCGTATCATTGAGGACTCGGAGGAGGAGGATAGCCAGTCAACATAACAGCACAGGCACTCAGCATCAGCATCAGTCTTGAAGGGATGTGACATTTTAAAATCAATTAGTCTGTTATATCAGCATCAGGTGTGTGGTAGCTGGTGGTGATCCAAGACTGGTTCATCTTGATGAAAGTCAGTCGATCAACCGAGTCGGTGGACAGGCGCACCCTGTGATCCGTGACAAATCCTCCAGCAGCACTGAATGTGCGTTCCGAAAGAACGCTGGATGCAGGACAGGCCAGTAGCTCAATTGCATACTGTGCAAGCTCTGGCCAGTGATCCATCCTCAAGACCCAGTAAGCCAGAGGATTTTCGGTGGGGAAGGTGTCCAAGTCTGACCTTGCCCCTAGATATTCCTGCACCATGTTTATCAGACGCTGGCGATGGTTGCTGGAACCAATCATACTTTGGGGCTGCGGACTAAAGAATTGTCTGAACGCATCGGTCAGACGGCCACCTTCCCCACCGCTCCTTCTTTGACTGGCCGAAGCCTCAGCAACTCGTTGTCCAGGACCAGGAGTTTGCAACCTCCCAGTCTCTGGGAACGCGTTGCACAGACCTTTCTGCAAGGCCTCCCGGAGTTGTCTCATCCTCTGCTCCCTCTGCGACGGTAACATAAGGTCCGCAACCTTACCCTTGTACCGTGGATCAAGGAGAGTGGCCAGCCAGTAATGGTCCCTCTCCTTGATCCGAAGAATACGAGGATCCTTCCGCAGACTTTGCAGGATCAGGGAGGCCATGCAGCGTAGGTTTGCTGAGGCATTCGCTCCGGAGTCCTCTGGGTCACTAAGGACGACATGATCCGCAGCCACCTCCTCCCAGCCACGTACAAGTCCACTGGTTTCTTGGGACTGTAAATCATCCCTAAAAGACTGCTGCTGATGATGCTGAGTGCCAGCCTCCACCTCCATGCTGACACAATCCTCCTCCTCCTCCTCCTCCTCCTCCTCTTCCTGTGCGATGGGTGGGACAGAAGGAACACTGTCTGGGTAAAGGGGGCCTTGAGAGGCAAGGAAGTCCTCCTCTTCCTGCCTCTGTTCTGCCTCAAGTGCCCTGTCCATTATTCCACGCAGCGTGTGCTCCAACAGGTGGACAAGAGGTACAGTGTCACTGATGCATGCACTGTCACTGCTCACCATCCTCGTGGCCTCCTCAAATGGTGCCAGGACAGTGCATGCATCCCTGATCATGCCCCACTGGCGTGGAGAAAAAAAACCAAGCTCCCCTGACCCTGTCCTGGTGCCGTAGTCGCACAGGTACTCATTGATGGCCCTCTGCTGCGTGTGCAGCCGCTGCAGCATGGCCAACGTTGAGTTCCACCTGGTGGGCATGTCACATATAAGGCGGTTCTTGGGCAGGTTCAACTCCTTTTGCAGCTCAGCCAGGCGAGCACTGGCATTATAAGATCTGCGGAAATGCACACAGACTTTCCTGGCCTGCCTCAGGACATCCTGTAAGCCCGGGTACCTGCCCAAGAACCGCTGCACCACCAGGTTAAGGACGTGAGCCACACAGGGCACATGGGTCAGTTGTCCCTGTCGGAGGGCGGAGAGGAGGTTGGTGCCATTGTCGCAAACCACCATTCCTGGCTTAAGCTGGCGTGGCGTCAACCACCTCTCGGCCTGGCCCTGCAGAGCAGACAGGACCTCTGCCCCAGTGTGGCTTCTGTCCCCCAAACACACCAGCGCAAGCACGGCATGGCATCTTTTTGCCTGCGTACTTGCGTAGCCCCGTGAACGGCTACGGAGCACCGCTGGTTCATAGGACAAACCACAGGAAGAGGCCATGGAGGAAGAAGAAGAGGAGGGGGTGGAGGAGAGAGGTGTGTCACAACCAGTAGTAGCATTTTGGAGGCGTGGCGGTGGGACAACCTCCAACACTACTGCACCTTGTCCTGAATCCTTCCCAGCTGCCAAAAGAGTGACCCAATGGGCCGTGAAAGAAAGGTAACGTCCCTGTCCATGCCTGCTGGACCATGAGTCAGCGGTAATATGCACCTTACCGCTGACCGCCCTGTCCAGCGAGGCCAAGACATTGCCTTCCACATGCCGGTAGAGAGCCGGAATAGCCTTCCGTGAGAAAAAGTGGCGTTTGGGAACCTGCCACTGAGGAACCGCACATTGCACAAACTCACGGAAGGGGGCCGAGTCTACCAACTGAAAAGGCAGCAGTTGAAGCGCTAGCAATTTAGCCAAGCTAGCATTCAACCGCTGGGCATGTGGATGGCTGGGAGTGAACTTCTTTCGACGGTCCAGCAGCTGGGGCAGGGAAATTTGCCTGCTAGAATCGGACGTCGGTGTACTGCTAGCAGAGTGGGGCGCAAGTACTTGGCTGTGACACACCTAATTCTACACCTTCATTCCTCTCAGTGCATGTTTCAGAGAGGACTGAAGTTATAGTGGGGTTGGAGATCCCAGCTGATGCGGTGCAAGGAGAGGTCCGCTTTGTTCTTTGGTGTGGGTCTTTGAGGTAGGCTTGCCAACGAGCTGCATGGCAGGTCAACATATGTCTGGTCAGGCATGTGGTACCCAAGCGGCTGATGTTTTGGCCACGCGATATACGCTTGAGACATATGTTGCAAACAGCAGCTGTGCGATCTGATGCACTAGCCTCAAAAAAGGCCCACACCAAAGAACTTTTTGAATGACGGGCAGAGGCAGCGCCCTGCACAGGCGGAGCTCTGCGGTGTGATTCCGTCGGTGTACTGCCCTTACGCTGGCCACCAAAGGGCATCCTGCCTCGTTGGAGATGTGCCTCCTCCTCATCCTCCTCCTCCTCCTCTCTCCTATTAGGCACCCACGTGGAGTCATTGACCTCATCATCCCCTCCCTCCTCATCACTGGAGCCAATCTGGCAGTATGCTGCAGCTGCTGGAACATGACTGCCAGATTGGTGTCCTTCTTGAGCATCCCCTCTGTCTGCTCTCACGCTACTGCCTTCCTCTAGCTGGGTTTCATCATCAGACCCTTCGAAACGCTGGGCATCCTCCTGGAGCATGTACCCAACACTGTGCTGAAACAGTTCGGGGGACTCCTCAGGAGGAGGACATGGTGGGTCTAGGGAAGGAGTGACTGATGATTTGTCTGACATTGATACCAGGGAAGACGACGCTTTGGCAGCTGCTTTTCCAGTACCCTGAGCCTGGGTGAGAGAGGATGAGGAGGAGGAGGAGGGCTTGGTCATCCACTCTACCAAGTCTTCGGCATGATGTGGCTCAACATGTCCAGCTGCCGAAAAGAAGGACAAGCGTGTCCCATGGCCATGTGCTGATGACAATGCACCGCGTCCACGACCAGCACTGTTGCCCCCAGACACAGAGCCTGCTTGCCCTCTTTTATTGCCTCCTGACTGTCTGCCTCTCCTTGTTTGCCTTCCAGACATTCTAATAGATGGCCTGCAGGGAGATGGGAAAAAAGCAATAAGGGCTACCTTCAGGTGTCCTTCTCTGTCCCTGGAAACAAGGACTTGCAGAGTGAAAGAAAAAAAACACTCTCCCTACCTACAGTTTTCTGTCCCTAGAAAAAATGTTTTTTTTAATCACAATATAGCACAAGGAAAATTAACTCACTGTCCTTACAGGTCCCTGGAAACAAGGACTTGCAGAGTGAAAGAAAAAAAACACTCTCCCTACCTACAGTTTTCTGTCCCTAGAAAAAAATGTTTTTTTTAATCACAATATAGCAAAAGGACAATTCACTCACTGTCCTTCCAGGTCCCTGGAAACAAGGACTTGCAGAGTGAAAGAAACTGACACTGTCCCTACCTAGAGTTTTCTGTCCCTAGAATAAATGTTTTTTTTAATCACAATATAGCAAAAGGACAATTCACTCACTGTCCTTCCAGGTCCCTGGAAACAAGGACTTGCAGAGTGAAAGAAACTGACACTGTCCCTACCTAGAGTTTTCTGTCCCTAGAATAAATGTTTTTTTTAATCACAATATAGCACAAGGAAAATTAACTCACTGTCCTTACAGGTCCCTGGAAACAAGGACTTGCAGAGTGAAAGAAAAAAAACACTCTCCCTACCTACAGTTTTCTGTCCCTAGAAAAAAATGTTTTTTTTAATCACAATATAGCAAAAGGACAATTCACTCACTGTCCTTCCAGGTCCCTGGAAACAAGGACTTGCAGAGTGAAAGAAACTGACACTGTCCCTACCTAGAGTTTTCTGTCCCTAGAATAAATGTTTTTTTTAATCACAATATAGCACAAGGAAAATTAACTCACTGTCCTTACAGGTCCCTGGAAACAAGGACTTGCAGAGTGAAAGAAAAAAAACACTCTCCCTACCTACAGTTTTCTGTCCCTAGAAAAAAATGTTTTTTTTTATCACAATATAGCAAAAGGACAATTCACTCACTGTCCTTCCAGGTCCCTGGAAACAAGGACTTGCAGAGTGAAAGAAACTGACACTGTCCCTACCTAGAGTTTTCTGTCCCTGGAATAAATGTTTTTTTCAGCACAATATAGCACAAGGACAATTAACTCACTGTCCTTACAGGTCCCTGGAAACAAGGACTTGCAGAGTGAAAGAAAAAAAATACTCTCCCTACCTACAGTTTTCTGTCCCTAGAAAAAAATGTTTTTTTTAATCACAATATAGCAAAAGGACAATTCACTCACTGTCCTTCCAGGTCCCTGGAAACAAGGACTTGCAGAGTGAAAGAAACTGACACTGTCCCTACCTAGAGTTTTCTGTCCCTAGAATAAATGTTTTTTTTAATCACAATATAGCAAAAGGACAATTCACTCACTGTCCTTCCAGGTCCCTGGAAACAAGGACTTGCAGAGTGAAAGAAACTGACACTGTCCCTACCTAGAGTTTTCTGTCCCTAGAATAAATGTTTTTTTTTAATCACAATATAGCACAAGGAAAATTAACTCACTGTCCTTACAGGTCCCTGGAAACAAGGACTTGCAGAGTGAAAGAAAAAAAACACTCTCCCTACCTACAGTTTTCTGTCCCTAGAAAAAAATGTTTTTTTTAATCACAATATAGCAAAAGGACAATTCACTCACTGTCCTTCCAGGTCCCTGGAAACAAGGACTTGCAGAGTGAAAGAAACTGACACTGTCCCTACCTAGAGTTTTCTGTCCCTAGAATAAATGTTTTTTTTAATCACAATATAGCACAAGGAAAATTAACTCACTGTCCTTACAGGTCCCTGGAAACAAGGACTTGCAGAGTGAAAGAAAAAAAACACTCTCCCTACCTACAGTTTTCTGTCCCTAGAAAAAAATGTTTTTTTTTATCACAATATAGCAAAAGGACAATTCACTCACTGTCCTTCCAGGTCCCTGGAAACAAGGACTTGCAGAGTGAAAGAAACTGACACTGTCCCTACCTAGAGTTTTCTGTCCCTGGAATAAATGTTTTTTTCAGCACAATATAGCACAAGGAAAATTAACTCACTGTCCTTACAGGTCCCTGGAAACAAGGACTTGCAGAGTGAAAGAAAAAAAACACTCTCCCTACCTACAGTTTTCTGTCCCTAGAAAAAAATGTTTTTTTTTATCACAATATAGCAAAAGGACAATTCACTCACTGTCCTTCCAGGTCCCTGGAAACAAGGACTTGCAGAGTGAAAGAAACTGACACTGTCCCTACCTAGAGTTTTCTGTCCCTGGAATAAATGTTTTTTTCAGCACAATATAGCACAAGGACAATTAACTCACTGTCCTTACAGGTCCCTGGAAACAAGGACTTGCAGAGTGAAAGAAAAAAAATACTCTCCCTACCTACAGTTTTCTGTCCCTAGAAAAAAATGTTTTTTTTAATCACAATATAGCAAAAGGACAATTCACTCACTGTCCTTCCAGGTCCCTGGAAACAAGGACTTGCAGAGTGAAAGAAACTGACACTGTCCCTACCTAGAGTTTTCTGTCCCTAGAATAAATGTTTTTTTTAATCACAATATAGCACAAGGAAAATTAACTCACTGTCCTTACAGGTCCCTGGAAACAAGGACTTGCAGAGTGAAAGAAAAAAAATACTCTCCCTACCTACAGTTTTCTGTCCCTAGAAAAAAATGTTTTTTTTAATCACAATATAGCAAAAGGACAATTCACTCACTGTCCTTCCAGGTCCCTGGAAACAAGGACTTGCAGAGTGAAAGAAACTGACACTGTCCCTACCTAGAGTTTTCTGTCCCTGGAATAAATGTTTTTTTCAGCACAATATAGCACAAGGACAATTAACTCACTGTCCTTACAGGTCCCTGGAAACAAGGACTTGCAGAGTGAAAGAAAAAAAATACTCTCCCTACCTACAGTTTTCTGTCCCTAGAAAAAAATGTTTTTTTTAATCACAATATAGCAAAAGGACAATTCACTCACTGTCCTTCCAGGTCCCTGGAAACAAGGACTTGCAGAGTGAAAGAAACTGACACTGTCCCTACCTAGAGTTTTCTGTCCCTAGAATAAATGTTTTTTTTAATCACAATATAGCAAAAGGACAATTCACTCACTGTCCTTCCAGGTCCCTGGAAACAAGGACTTGCAGAGTGAAAGAAACTGACACTGTCCCTACCTAGAGTTTTCTGTCCCTAGAATAAATGTTTTTTTTAATCACAATATAGCACAAGGAAAATTAACTCACTGTCCTTACAGGTCCCTGGAAACAAGGACTTGCAGAGTGAAAGAAAAAAAACACTCTCCCTACCTACAGTTTTCTGTCCCTAGAAAAAAATGTTTTTTTTAATCACAATATAGCAAAAGGACAATTCACTCACTGTCCTTCCAGGTCCCTGGAAACAAGGACTTGCAGAGTGAAAGAAACTGACACTGTCCCTACCTAGAGTTTTCTGTCCCTGGAATAAATGTTTTTTTCAGCACAATATAGCACAAGGACAATTAACTCACTGTCCTTACAGGTCCCTGGAAACAAGGACTTGCAGAGTGAAAGAAAAAAAATACTCTCCCTACCTACAGTTTTCTGTCCCTAGAAAAAAATGTTTTTTTTAATCACAATATAGCAAAAGGACAATTCACTCACTGTCCTTCCAGGTCCCTGGAAACAAGGACTTGCAGAGTGAAAGAAACTGACACTGTCCCTACCTAGAGTTTTCTGTCCCTAGAATAAATGTTTTTTTTAATCACAATATAGCAAAAGGACAATTCACTCACTGTCCTTCCAGGTCCCTGGAAACAAGGACTTGCAGAGTGAAAGAAACTGACACTGTCCCTACCTAGAGTTTTCTGTCCCTAGAATAAATGTTTTTTTTAATCACAATATAGCAAAAGGACAATTCACTCACTGTCCTTCCAGGTCCCTGGAAACAAGGACTTGCAGAGTGAAAGAAACTGACACTGTCCCTACCTAGAGTTTTCTGTCCCTAGAATAAATGTTTTTTTTAATCACAATATAGCAAAAGGACAATTCACTCACTGTCCTTCCAGGTCCCTGGAAACAAGGACTTGCAGAGTGAAAGAAACTGACACTGTCCCTACCTAGAGTTTTCTGTCCCTAGAATAAATGTTTTTTTTTAAGCACACTATAGCAGAAGCACAAAACACACTGACACTCTCCCTACCTATCCTTCTCTTTCCCTAAACTAAAGGAATCCAGGTTAAGCAAGAAAGAAATAACAGTCACTGTCCCTGCCTATGCTACTCTATCCCTGCTCCGGAACACACTACACTAGGCCGCCGTGCTGGCGGCCTTTTATAGTGTGGGGCGTGTACTAAACACCCTCAGCAATAATTGGCCACAGGCATCCTGCCTGTGGCCAATCATTGCTCTCCTCGCTGCCGGCGCTGTGATTGGCCAAGCATGCGGGGTCACAGTGCATGCTTGGCCAATCACAGCGCCTGGATGACACTGCGATGGCGTAGTGCATTGTGGGCCGTTCGCGTCACTCGAATTTGGCGCGAACGGCCCAAATCGTTCGATCTTCGTCGAACGATCGAACAGCCAATGTTCGAGTCGAACGTATGTTCGACTCGAACACGAAGCTCATCCCTATTTGAGAGGTGTGCTGTGTACTGAATGCAGGGTTTAGAGGTGCTCTGTGTATGGCATGCAGGGTTGAGGGGGTGCGCTGTGTACAGTGCGCAGAGTTGAGGGGAGGGTTGAGGGGGTGCACTGTGTGTGGCGTGCAGGGTTGAGGGGGGTGTGCTGTGTGTGGTGTGCAGGGTAGAGGGGGTGCGCTGTGTGTGGCATGCAGGGTTGGGAGGTGCACTGTGTGTGGCATGCAGGGTTAAGGGGGTGCGCTGTGTGTGGCATGCAGGGTTGAGGGGGGTGCGCTGTGTGTGGCTTGCAGGGTTGAGGGGGTTGCGCTGTGTGTGGCTTGCAGGTCTGGGCTGTGGGGCGGGCTAAGTGGACGGAAAGCATGTCGCATGAGCCGGGATCCTGGACCTCGTGTGTGGGGAGTGGCGTGTAATGCAGAGGAAGCCTCGTGAGTCGCCTGCCCTCCTTCTTCCCCCCAGTCTCCGCACGCTCACAATCCCTGGGATCACGGATGGTCTTCAGTGTTCATTTACTCACTGCTGTGTCAGTGTCACCGCTGGAGCCTAAGCCGGGACTGCACCACAACTTCTTTCTCATAGCGAAGCAGAAGAGCTCACAGTCTCCTAGACTGCACAGCGCAGGAGAAGAGCTGCAGGTAACCTGCCGCCTGCTGCTGCGCCCCTCTAAATTTTGCGCCCGGGGCAACCGCCCCCTGCCCCCCCACGCTACGCCACTGGTTACAATCACCACTCAATCCCTGAGTGGGTTCAGCTCACCCGGATAGTCTCCTGTAAAAGTGGATCCTAGCAGCCGCAGTGATGCTCGGACGCTTATTTAGGTTCTTTTCTTAGATACGATTGGGAGACCCCCTGCCACAGAATCTATCATGTCCCGAACTTCTCAGCTTTTGCAATACAAGGACAGGTGCCCGCAACAGCACATTACTAGGTTATTGGTGGATAGATGAATCCCCCCAGAAAGTTACCGGGCCCCTTCTTTCACCGTGAACTCTCACCGGTCCCTCAGAAAGGTCCTCCCCGGCCTCCTCTTTTTATAGCCGGTCCCCTCGCAAGGGGCACCCTGGGATTCCTCTTCCCATAAGTAGGCTCCAGCTAAAGGTGCTGGGCCCAGTGTTGAAGTTGCAGCCCCAGGGCTAAAGGTGCCTGGGACTGATGCGCACGCGGCCCCATGGCCTGGAGGGCAGAGCACCTGGGCTCGGACTCCTGGCTCCTCTCCGACTCCTCCAGATTAGACTACCTGCCAGGCGGCGTCTGCCCCTTATGTATCCTCTCCCAGCATGCACAGCAGGCCAACCACGCCCACTGTACCGCTGCCGAGAGAGGACACCCTAAGGCACAGCACTATTACTAGTGGTTTAACCCTGACCTGTCATGGCAGCGCCACCCACAGGCCACAGGGAACTGCACACCAGTATACCACCTGCAGAAACAAAATAGCACTACCTATCAATGAGAACGGTCTGAGCCTAACTACTAACTCAGACCAGCCCCCTAAATTTGAGTATATAGCACCCCTAAAAGGGGATGGGCGCTACACTATGTTATCCTATAAATATAGAAAATCTTAATTTCTAAATGTTGAATTCTAGATGACCTCTCTGCTTAATGCTGGTATTTTTTGTAATACAGTCACAAGTTTACTGGGTGAATATTTATTAGGATAGTTAATTTTAGGTTTTTAAGTCCACTACTTAGAAAACAAATATGTTGACAGCAGTTGAACTACAGCCTGATAAGATAACATTCCTTAAAAGTAATAAAACTTCTTGGACTGTTGGCTTAACCACTTCAGCCCCGGACCATTTTGGCTGGTTAAAGACCAGGCCCCCTTTTGCGATTCGGCACTGCGTTGCTTCAACTGACAATTGCGTGGTCGTGCGACGTGGCTCCCAAACAAAATTGACGTCCTTTTTTTCCCACAAATAGAGCTTTTTTTTGGTGGTATTTGATCACCTCTTTTTATTTTTTGTGCTATAAACAAAAATAGAGCGACAATTTTGAAAAAAATTACATATTTTTTTACTTTTTGCTTTAATAAATATCCCCAAAAAATATATAAAAAAAAACTTTTTTTTCCTCAGTTTAGGCCGATACGTATTCTTCTACATATTTTTGGTAAAAAAAAAATGCAATAAGCGTTTATTGATTGATTTGCGCAAAAGTTATAGTATCTACAATATAGGGGGTAGTTTTATGGCATTTTTATTAATATTTTTTTTTTACTAGTAATGGCGGCGATCAGCAATTTTTATCATGACTGCGACATTATGGCGGACACATCGGACACTTTTGACACATTTTTGGGACCATTGTCATTTTTACAGCGATCAATGCTATAAAAATGCACTGATTACTGTGAAAATGACACTTGCAGTGAAGGGTTTAATCTCTTGGTGGCGCTGTAGGGATTAAGTGTGACCTAATGAGTGATTCTAACTGAAGGGGGTGTGACTTGGCGTGTGACGTCACTGATCGTCGTTCCCTATGACAGGGAACAGACGATCAGTGACACTGCCACTAGGAAGAATGGGGAAAGGTTTGTTTACACTTACCTCTCCCCGTTCTTCAGCTCTGTGACCTGATCACGGGACACCAGCGGCGATCGGGTCAGCGGGTCCTGTGGGCGCGGTCATGGAGCTTCGAACCGGGTCGCGAGCGCGCCACCGGTGGTGCACCTGCGACCCACGGACAGGTTCTTTAAGGGGACGCACCTGTATGCCCTTGTGCCTGTCCGTGCCATTCTGTCGACGTAGATCTTCGTGCAGCGGTCCTTAAGTGGTTAAAAGTAATTATGTGGAAAATGGGAGAGCTATGTATATTAATTAGGTTTGACAGAGTCAAAAAGGTCTGCTTGTGTTCTAATTAAAACTGTTAAAATACATTTAAATAACAGAACACTGATGTGTATGTATGTACAGTATATATTAATAATTTGACAATGTTGAATAAAGCAGTTAGCTTTGTGTATATATATATATATATATATATATATATAGATTGTGAGGGGGTTAGCTCGGCAGCGGGTGTGTGTGACTCCCTGGAAGAGTTCACTACACAAAAATTAGGCACAGCAAACAGCAGTAAAGGTGAAAAAAGAAAGGGGCGCTTTTTTTAGACTATATACAATGGTCAAAAACAGCAAAACAAAAAGAAACATGGAAATAAATCCTTGCAAACTTGGCCACTTATTACTGTAGCGCCCTGTTACTTTTCAAGTAGGCGCTTTGTGTAAATTTAGGGGTATCTGAGCTGTAAATAGCTCAGAGTTGATTATGTAAATTGTTGGTTTCTGTTCCAGCTTTGGCTGTTTGTGCGCATTTCCCACTTTTGACAATAGGTGTCACTGTTGTCACAGGCCAGTGTGATAAATACAGCCAGCTGAAGTGTATTGGATATTCTTTCTCCCAGAAAACGGCCCAATCAGGAGCTTCTTTGTAG
The DNA here is from genome assembly GCA_029206835.1 of Rana muscosa. Taxonomy (NCBI): domain Eukaryota; kingdom Metazoa; phylum Chordata; class Amphibia; order Anura; family Ranidae; genus Rana; species Rana muscosa. The sequence goes on from CM055127.1 coordinate 413,994,628, forward strand.
CTGGGCATGCTGGGGGAAGGATATTTAAGGGGCAGTGCCATGTGCACCGGGGTTTGTCTTGCCTCATGGCCCTCCAGGCTGGAGGCTATGCTGCTGTGTTTGCTGCAAGTAGGCCCAGAAGCCTGTCTGGGGCCTACTTAACTGAAGGTGATCCTGTGCTGTCTGTCCTGCGGGAAGAAGCCACTCAAGCGGAGAATATTCCAAGGGAGGACCTTGCTGGAAAGGACCGAGCTGATGGCTGGTATCTCAGGAAGGGCCTGGTGACTCGTTTGGAGAATGCACCCAAGTAACCTACCTCACAGGACTGCTGGATGGCTTAAAGGTTCAGGTACTGTGCAGCTGACCTAACTAACTGACGACTGGCTAACAATCCTGTGGCAGGGGATTATCCAGGAGTGTCCGTTATCACTCAAGTCTGTGGCAGAGACTTTGTCCGTTATCACTCAAGTCTGTGGCAGAGACTTTGTCTGTGCTTCATACCGGCTGCTAGGTCGGTGTGAGAGGCCTATCCGGTAGTCGCAAGAACCAGAGGCAGAGAGCTGTGTCATCTGGATTCGAAAAACGCATTAGTGATCCTACAGAAACCAAGGTTTCTGAACTTCCCCTAACCCTCTATCCCCTATCTGAAGTTGGTTAATAAAGCAAATTGAGAAAAAGACTGAAGTGACTGGCAATCACCTTTTTCAAAACTACCAACATAGACTCTTAAGGTGAAGTGTGGGATAGCGGCAGGACCCAAAATTATTTCCAGCAGCTCCTGCGGGGGTAGTGCTTCACTACATACACAGGTTCCCTGGCTATCAGCTAGGTGCAGCCTTGTGCTGTCCCCAGCACCTATCTCCCTGTTAAAGAGGCTTGCCACACAGGCGTTGTCTTACCGCACAGACAGGTATCACACTCCCCAGTCTAAACAGGCACAAAACTAGTTCCAGGATGGAGCACCTCCCTAAGCATGCTGGGAGTTTTGTAGAGGTCTTAAAGCGGAGTTATGCCCAAAAATTGAGCTTTTCGGAAATCTTCCTCCCTTCCCGTGTCACATTTGGTACCTTTCAGGGGTGAGCAGATACCTGTCTAATCCAGGTATTTGCTCCCACTTCCGGGCATAGATCGCTGCAGGCTCCGCGGTGATCTATGCCATGTTCGGCTCCCCCTCCGCCCCCCCCCGCTGTCTTCTGAGAAACACACATGTCTCAGAAGACAGCAGGGACCAGTGGGATCGCGCAGCGTGTCTCGCACATGTGCAGTAGAGAACCAAGCAGTGATTCACTTCCTGATTCCCTTACCAAAGATAGTGGTGCCTCCACCCGAGACCTGAGGGACAGATCGGCTTTGGGTGAGGACATCGCGGGCGCCCTGGACAGGTAAGTATATATATATATATATCTATATATATATAGATATATATAGAGATATATATTTATACATATATATATAGAGAGAGAGAGAGAGATTGGGGGTGCTCTCCAATCCATTATGTGCCTTTTGTTAGATTTTAAAACAGATCATCCATCTGTGGTGTAACATGGGGAATGGAAGGCAACCTCTGGCAGCAAAAGGGTTAAGTCGGGTGTGACATTACAAGTAAGGTGAGGATGGAGGTGTAGGAGGAAGTCATGACTCAGAAGGAGGAGGCATTCATAAACTCACAACAACAACTCTCAGCTGTTGTAAAGTGTTGGCATCTATGCACAGAGGAAGATTCAGTGGGGGTTATTACTAAAGCCGAAGAGTGTAAAAATCTGGTGCAACTCTGCATAGAAACCAACGAGCTTTCAGGTTTTATTGCCAAAGCTTAATTGAACAAGCTGAAGTTAGAAGCTGATTGTCTACCATGCACAGCTGCACCAGATTCTAATTGCACCAATTTTAGTAAATCTGGCCCAATATCTATAGTAGAGATAATGAGGTAGAGGGTTAGTAGCAGTAATAATATGGGGAGCTCTATGATATGGGTTGCCAGGATCATTGACACATCATTTTTAAGAATTATCTTATAAGGGATCCTCGATCATTACCTCTTGTCGAGCACATAACGCATATGTTTGGTGGCAAGGAGGATGGACCTTAACGCCCACATGCTGCACATGTGCATTTACAGTATGTTTGCTAAGGTCTTCACAGACAGATCTCAGTCTCTTGTTATGATCAAAGCCTGGAGGGACAGGCTCCAAATCACAGTGATCACATGATCAAGAAGTCTGTCCTGCCCCGCAGAGAAAAAACCCAGTTAAAGGGTTCCAGGAGGGGGTGAGGAGGGGTTATCACCTTCTGATTGTCAGCCTTCTGGCACAGTGCAGGTATCCTTGCCATTGTATCATAGGAGTGTTTTTGAAAATAAGTACTTTTCATCACCTCCTGTTTCATCTTTAGTGACCCTATCACCACAGGCCACTTGTAAAGTAGGTCCAGCTCGTAAAAGAAGAGCATCTATACTTTCCAATGACTCGAGTCTTTAAATTCTGGAGCTTTGCTGCTCAATGGCCACTGCATATATTCCATACTTCTGGGTGTGTGCATACTTGCTCCTCCCGGGGCCCACATGAAGTGCAATGGAGCACATTCTTGCATGATTTTCAGTAAAAGGGGTCCTTTTATTTTCATGAAAGATCCACCTAAATATCAAGTGGCTAAACAAATTTTTCCTCTACAGAGTTTTTCTGGCCATGTCCATTTTAAATTTTATGTACTGTTACATAAAGGAAAAAAAAATGTTTATAAGACTTATATGGCTATACTGACAATGCAAACATTCCCACCCTTCAGAACAATTTGGAGTTCCATAAAGTATTGTCAATTAAGCGTTGCTCTGAGCAGCTAAGAGCCACTTCGGCAATATAATCACTTGGTTAAACACTTCATCCTCCTACATTTCAGTCTTCTGTAGAACCTGTTTTACTTCTTGTTTTGCTGCTTCTTCAGTTGCGTGTCTTAAGTAGTTCTGCATCAAATTTGGATGAAAATTTGCAACTGAATATAACACATAAAATGGGTCCTATAGAATTTTATGAGTTAAAAAAAGTTTTCAGAGAAAGTAGGTTGTCATTGTATGGGAAACTACTCCTGATATTACCTAGTATGAGTTACACCATACTCCATGCCTCACAGCTAGTGATGAGCCGAACACCCCCGGGTTCGGTTCGCACCAGAACCCGCGAACGGACCGAAAGTTCGTACGAACATTAGAACCCTATTAAATACAATGGATGCGAACGTTCGAATTCTAAAGTGCTAATTATAACAACTATTATGCATGTTATTGTCCTAAAAAGGGTTTGGGAACCCGGGTTGTGCACCAGGGGACATGTATCAATGCAAAAAGAAGTTTTAAAAACGGTCGTTTTTCGGGAGCAGTCATTTTAATGATGCATAAAGTGAAAAAAAAAAGTCAAATATTCCTTTAAATATCGTACCTGGGGGGTGTCTAAAGTATGCCTGTGAAGTGCCACTTGTTTCCCGTGTTTAGAACTGTCCCTGCACAAAATGACACTTCTAAAGGAAAAAAAAGCCATTTAAACCTGCTTGCGGCTTTAATGTAATGTCTGGTCCCGGTAATATGGATGAAAATCTTTAAGAAAAATGGCATAGCTACCCCATGACCCCCCCCCCCCCCTACCCCAGCCCATTACCAGCCCCTTTGGGTCTTGTATGGATATTAAGGGGAACCCCGCACATAAAATAAAAAAGGCCCTATATACTCTGAACAGCCGTATACAGGCGGTGCATACAAGACAGGGACTGTAGGTTTGTTCTTATGTAGAATCTGTTTGTAATTTTGAACAGGTACATTGTTTAAGTGTAGCTCCAGCCCAAAAATCTATTTTTAAACTTTTTGGAAAACATAGGTAAGGGTTATCACCCCTGTAACATTTGTTTTGCTGTCTGTGCCCCTGTTCAGAACATTTCACCTCACTTTCCGTCCCAATGACAACTGTTTTTGAAATGTGGTGTTTTTCTTGAAACAAGGATTGCTGATAAAGCATCAGTACAGAGGAGACACCTTACTCCCATATTAATTCTTACAGGAGAGAATTTTCCTTCCAAGGGGTAGATTTCCTCTCACTTCCTGTTGTCTTCTTGCGTTTGCAAGTAGGAGTCATTTGTAAGTTGGATGTTTGAAAGTAGGGACCTGCCGTATATACTCTGCAGAAATAGGCCCCTTAGTTGTTGGTGTTGGCACAACACTGTAAGCACTCACAGTTACTCTTGGTTGGTGCTGGAACGCCCTGCTGTCAACTATTATATCAGGAATTGTAATTACATATAATTGTTGAACAGTGGTAGTAAAAATTGGGCCTTTGATGGTGGTGCTGGTGCCACAACACTGTAAGCCCTGACAGTTACTCTTGGTGGGTGCAGCAATGGGCCCTGCTGTGAATTATTAGATCAAGAATTGTAATTGCATGCCCCTGTTGAACAGGGGCTGAAAAATTGGGCCTTTCGTGGTGGTGGTGGTGGTGGCGTTGCCACAACACTGTAAGCCCTCAGAGTTACTCTTGGTGGGTGCAGGAATGGGCCCTGCTGTGAATTATTAGATCAAGAATTGTAATTACATGCCCCTTTTGAACAGGGGCTGAAAAATTGGGCCTTTCGTGGTGGTGGTGGTGGTGGCGTTGCCACAACACTGTAAGCCCTCAGAGTTACTCTTGGTGGGTGCAGGAATGGGCCCTGCTGTGAATTATTAGATCAAGAATTGTAATTACATGCCCCTTTTGAACAGGGGCTGAAAAATTGGGCCTTTCGTGGTGGTGGTGGCGTTGCCACAACACTGTAAGCCCTCAGAGTTACTCTTGGTGGGTGCAGCAATGGGCCCTGCTGTGAATTATTAGATCAAGAATTGTAATTACATGCCCCTGTTGAACAGGGGCTGAAAAATTGGGCCTTAGGCACTGGTGGCACAACACTACAACCCCTCACAGATACTGTACTTGGAGCACAGCAATGAGCCCTGTTGCAAAGTATTGCTTCAAAAATTGTAATGACACGCCCCTGTTAAACAGGGGCTGAAAAATTGGGCCTTAGGCACTGGTGCCACAACACTCCAACCCCTCACAGATACTGTACTTGGAGCACAGCAATGAGCCCTATGGCAAATTATTGCTAAAAAAATTGTAATTACACGCCCCTGTAAAACAGGGGCTGAAAAATTGGGCCTTAGCCACTGGTGGCGGCACCCATAAACAAAAATGATCTTCCAAGCTATCATCATCAATCGTATCATTGAGGACTCGGAGGAGGAGGATAGCCAGTCAACATAACAGCACAGGCACTCAGCATCAGCATCAGTCTTGAAGGGATGTGACATGTTAAAATCAATTAGTCTGTTATATCAGCATCAGGTGTGTGGTAGCTGGTGGTGATCCAAGACTGGTTCATCTTGATGAAAGTCAGTCGATCAACCGAGTCGGTGGACAGGCGCACCCTGTGATCCGTGACAAATCCTCCAGCAGCACTGAATGTGCGTTCCGAAAGAACGCTGGATGCAGGACAGGCCAGTAGCTCAATTGCATACTGTGCAAGCTCTGCCCAGTGATCCATCCTCAAGACCCAGTAAGCCAGAGGATTTTCGGTGGGGAAGGTGTCCAAGTCTGACCTTGCCCCTAGATATTCCTGCACCATGTTTATCAGACGCTGGCGATGGTTGCTGGAACCGATCATACTTTGGGGCTGCGGACTAAAGAATTGTCTGAACGCATCGGTCAGACGGCCACCTTCCCCACCGCTCCTTCTTTGACTGGCCGAAGCCTCAGCAACTCGTTGTCCAGGACCAGGAGTTTGTAACCTCCCAGTCTCTGGGAACGCGTTGCACAGACCTTTCTGCAAGGCCTCCCGGAGTTGTCTCATCCTCTGCTCCCTCTGCGACGGTAACATAAGGTCCGCAACCTTACCCTTGTACCGTGGATCAAGGAGAGTGGCCAGCCAGTAATGGTCCCTCTCCTTGATCCGAAGAATACGAGGATCCTTCCGCAGACTTTGCAGGATCAGGGAGGCCATGCAGCGTAGGTTTGCTGAGGCATTCGCTCCGGAGTCCTCTGGGTCACTAAGGACGACATGATCCGCAGCCACCTCCTCCCAGCCACGTACAAGTCCACTGGTTTCTTGGGACTGTAAATCATCCCTAAAAGACTGCTGCTGATGATGCTGAGTGCCAGCCTCCACCTCCATGCTGACACAATCCTCCTCCTCCTCCTCCTCCTCCTCTTCCTGTGCGATGGGTGGGACAGAAGGAACACTGTCTGGGTAAAGGGGGCCTTGAGAGGCAAGGAAGTCCTCCTCTTCCTGCCTCTGTTCTGCCTCAAGTGCCCTGTCCATTATTCCACGCAGCGTGTGCTCCAACAGGTGGACAAGAGGTACAGTGTCACTGATGCATGCACTGTCACTGCTCACCATCCTCGTGGCCTCCTCAAATGGTGCCAGGACAGTGCATGCATCCCTGATCATGCCCCACTGGCGTGGAGAAAAAAAAACAAGCTCCCCTGACCCTGTCCTGGTGCCGTAGTCGCACAGGTACTCATTGATGGCCCTCTGCTGCGTGTGCAGCCGCTGCAGCATGGCCAACGTTGAGTTCCACCTGGTGGGCATGTCACATATAAGGCGGTTCTTGGGCAGGTTCAACTCCTTTTGCAGCTCAGCCAGGCGAGCACTGGCATTATAAGATCTGCGGAAATGCACACAGACTTTCCTGGCCTGCCTCAGGACATCCTGTAAGCCCGGGTACCTGCCCAAGAACCGCTGCACCACCAGGTTAAGGACGTGAGCCACACAGGGTACATGGGTCAGTTGTCCCTGTCGGAGGGCGGAGAGGAGGTTGGTGCCATTGTCGCAAACCACCATTCCTGGCTTAAGCTGGCATGGCGTCAACCACCTCTCGGCCTGGCCCTGCAGAGCAGACAGGACCTCTGCCCCAGTGTGGCTTCTGTCCCCCAAACACACCAGCGCAAGCACGGCATGGCATCTTTTTGCCTGCGTACTTGCGTAGCCCCTTGAACGGCTATGGAGCACCGCTGGTTCAGAGGACAAACCACAGGAAGAGGCCATGGAGGAAGAAGAAGAGGAGGGGGTGGAGGAGAGAGGTGTGTCACAACCAGTAGTAGCATTTTGGAGGCGTGGCGGTGGAACAACCTCCAACACTACTGCACCTTGTCCTGCATCCTTCCCAGCTGCCAAAAGAGTGACCCAATGGGCCGTGAAAGAAAGGTAACGTCCCTGTCCATGCCTGCTGGACCATGAGTCAGCGGTAATATGCACCTTACCGCTGACCGCCCTGTCCAGCGAGGCCAAGACATTGCCTTCCACATGCCGGTAGAGAGCCGGAATAGCCTTCCGTGAGAAAAAGTGGCGTTTGGGAACCTGCCACTGAGGAACCGCACATTGCACAAAGTCACGGAAGGGGGCCGAGTCTACCAACTGAAAAGGCAGCAGTTGAAGCGCTAGCAATTTAGCCAAGCTAGCATTCAACCGCTGGGCATGTGGATGGCTGGGAGTGAACTTCTTTCAACGGTCCAGCAGCTGGGGCAGGGAAATTTGCCTGCTAGAATCGGACGTCGGTGTACTGCTAGCAGAGTGGCTGCAAGTACTTGGCTGTGACACACCTAATTCTACACCTTCATTCCTCTCAGTGCATGTTTCAGAGAGGACTGAAGTTATAGTGGGGTTGGAGATCCCAGCTGATGCGGTGCAAGGAGAGGTCCGCTTTGTTCTTTGGTGTGGGTCTTTGAGGTAGGCTTGCCAACGAGCTGCATGGCAGGTCAACATATGTCTGGTCAGGCATGTGGTACCCAAGCGGCTGATGTTTTGGCCACGCGATATACGCTTGAGACATATGTTGCAAACAGCAGCTGTGCGATCTGATGCACTAGCCTCAAAAAAGGCCCACACCAAAGAACTTTTTGAATGACGGGCAGAGGCAGCGCCCTGCACAGGCGGAGCTCTGCGGTGTGATTCCGTCGTGTACTGCCCTTACGCTGGCCACCAAAGGGCATCCTGCCTCGTTGGAGATGTGCCTCCTCCTCATCCTCCTCCTCCTCCTCTCTCCTATTAGGCACCCACGTGGAGTCAGTGACCTCATCATCCCCTCCCTCCTCATCACTGGAGCCAATCTGGCAGTATGCTGCAGCTGCTGGAACATGACTGCCAGATTGGTGTCCTTCTTGAGCATCCCCTCTGTCTGCTTTCACGCTACTGCCTTCCTGTAGCTGGGTTTCATCATCAGACCCTTCGAAACGCTGGGCATCCTCCTGGAGCATGTACCCAACACTGTGCTCAAACAGTTCGGGGGACTCCTCAGGAGGAGGACATGGTGGGTCTAGGGAAGGAGTGACTGATGATGAGTCTGACATTGATACCAGGGAAGAGGACGCTTTGGCAGCTGCTTTGCCAGTACCCTGAGCCTGGGTGAGAGAGGATGAGGAGGAGGAGGAGGGCTTGGTCATCCACTCTACCAAGTCTTCGGCATGATGTGGCTCAACATGTCCAGCTGCCGAAAAGAAGGACAAGCGTGTCCCATGGCCATGTGCTGATGACAATGCACCGCGTCCACGACCAGCACTGTTGTCCCCAGACACAGAGCCTGCTTGCCCTCTTTTATTGCCTCCTGACTGTCTGCCTCTCCTTGTTTGCCTTCCAGACATTCTAATAGATGGCCTGCAGGGAGATGGGAAAAAAGCAATAAGGGCTACCTTCAGGTGTCCTTCTCTGTCCCTTTACTTAAGGATTTCTAAATATGGTTGAGGATGATTGCTTTTGCACAGAATAGCACAACGACAATTTCCCTGACTGTCCAAAAAACAAGGATTTCAAAGATGGTTGATGAGGAATGCTTTAGCACACTATAGCACAAGGAGAATTTCCCTCACTGTCCTTCCCTGTGCCTAGAAACAAGGATTATCACAGTGAAAGAAACTGACACTCTTCCTACCTATAGTTTTCTGTCCCTAGAAAAAATGTTTTTTTAAAGCACACTATAGCACAAGGAGAATTTCCCTCACTGTCCTTCCCTGTCCCTAGAAACAAGGATTATCACAGTGAAAGAAACTGACACTCTTCCTACCTATAGTTTTCTGTCCCTAGAAAAAATGTTTTTTTAAAGCACACTATAGCACAAGGAGAATTTCCCTCACTGTCCTTCCCTGTCCCTAGAAACAAGGATTATCACAGTGAAAGAAACTGACACTCTTCCTACCTATAGTTTTCTGTCCCTAGAAAAAATGTTTTTTTAAAGCACACTATAGCACAAGGAGAATTTCCCTCACTGTCCTTCCCTGTCCCTAGAAACAAGGATTATCACAGTGAAAGAAACTGACACTCTTCCTACCTATAGTTTTCTGTCCCTAGAAAAAAATTTTTTTAAAGCACACTATAGCACAAGGAGAATTTCCCTCACTGTCCTTCCCTGTCCCTAGAAACAAGGATTATCACAGTGAAAGAAACTGACACTCTTCCTACCTATAGTTTTCTGTCCCTAGAAAAAATGTTTTTTTAAAGCACACTATAGCACAAGGAGAATTTCCCTCACTGTCCTTCCCTGTCCCTAGAAACAAGGATTATCACAGTGAAAGAAACTGACACGCTTCCTACCTATAGTTTTCTGTCCCTAGAAAAAATTTTTTTTAAAGCACACTATAGCACAAGGAGAATTTCCCTCACTGTCCTTCCCTGTCCCTAGAAACAAGGATTATCACAGTGAAAGAAACTGACACTCTTCCTACCTATAGTTTTCTGTCCCTAGAAAAAATGTTTTTTTAAAGCACACTATAGCACAAGGAGAATTTCCCTCACTGTCCTTCCCTGTCCCTAGAAACAAGGATTATCACAGTGAAAGAAACTGACACTCTTCCTACCTATAGTTTTCTGTCCCTGGAAAAAATGTTTTTTTAAAGCACACTATAGCACAAGGAGAATTTCCCTCACTGTCCTTCCCTGTCCCTAGAAACAAGGATTATCACAGTGAAAGAAACTGACACTCTTCCTACCTATAGTTTTCTGTCCCTAGAAAAAATGTTTTTTTAAAGCACACTATAGCACAAGGAGAATTTCCCTCACTGTCCTTCCCTGTCCCTAGAAACAAGGATTATCACAGTGAAAGAAACTGACACTCTTCCTACCTATAGTTTTCTGTCCCTAGAAAAAAAATTTTTTAAAGCACACTATAGCACAAGGAGAATTTCCCTCACTGTCCTTCCCTGTCCCTAGAAACAAGGATTGTCACAGTGAAAGAAACTGACACTCTTCCTACCTATAGTTTTCTGTCCCTAGAAAAAAATTTTTTTAAAGCACACTATAGCACAAGGAGAATTTCCCTCACTGTCCTTCCCTGTCCCTAGAAACAAGGATTATCACAGTGAAAGAAACTGACACTCTTCCTACCTATAGTTTTCTGTCCCTAGAAAAAATGTTTTTTTAAAGCACACTATAGCACAAGGAGAATTTCCCTCACTGTCCTTCCCTGTCCCTAGAAACAAGGATTATCACAGTGAAAGAAACTGACACTCTTCCTACCTATAGTTTTCTGTCCCTAGAAAAAAATGTTTTTTTAAAGCACACTATAGCACAAGGAGAATTTCCCTCACTGTCCTTCCCTGTCCCTAGAAACAAGGATTATCACAGTGAAAGAAACTGACACTCTTCCTACCTATAGTTTTCTGTCCCTAGAAAAAATGTTTTTTTAAAGCACACTATAGCACAAGGAGAATTTCCCTCACTGTCCTTCCCTGTCCCTAGAAACAAGGATTATCACAGTGAAAGAAACTGACACTTCCTACCTATAGTTTTCTGTCCCTAGAAAAAATGTTTTTTTAAAGCACACTATAGCACAAGGAGAATTTCCCTCACTGTCCTTCCCTGTCCCTAGAAACAAGGATTATCACAGTGAAAGAAACTGACACTCTTCCTACCTATAGTTTTCTGTCCCTAGAAAAAATGTTTTTTTAAAGCACACTATAGCACAAGGAGAATTTCCCTCACTGTCCTTCCCTGTCCCTAGAAACAAGGATTATCACAGTGAAAGAAACTGACACTCTTCCTACCTATAGTTTTCTGTCCCTAGAAAAAATGTTTTTTTAAAGCACACTATAGCACAAGGAGAATTTCCCTCACTGTCCTTCCCTGTCCCTAGAAACAAGGATTATCACAGTGAAAGAAACTGACACTCTTCCTACCTATAGTTTTCTGTCCCTAGAAAAAATGTTTTTTTAAAGCACACTATAGCACAAGGAGAATTTCCCTCACTGTCCTTCCCTGTCCCTAGAAACAAGGATTATCACAGTGAAAGAAACTGACACTCTTCCTACCTATAGTTTTCTGTCCCTAGAAAAAATGTTTTTTTAAAGCACACTATAGCACAAGGAGAATTTCCCTCACTGTCCTTCCCTGTCCCTAGAAACAAGGATTATCACAGTGAAAGAAACTGACACTCTTCCTACCTATAGTTTTCTGTCCCTAGAAAAAATGTTTTTTTAAAGCACACTATAGCACAAGGAGAATTTCCCTCACTGTCCTTCCCTGTCCCTAGAAACAAGGATTATCACAGTGAAAGAAACTGACACTCTTCCTACCTATAGTTTTCTGTCCCTAGAAAAAAATTTTTTTAAAGCACACTATAGCACAAGGAGAATTTCCCTCACTGTCCTTCCCTGTCCCTAGAAACAAGGATTATCACAGTGAAAGAAACTGACACTCTTCCTACCTATAGTTTTCTGTCCCTAGAAAAAATGTTTTTTTAAAGCACACTATAGCACAAGGAGAATTTCCCTCACTGTCCTTCCCTGTCCCTAGAAACAAGGATTATCACAGTGAAAGAAACTGACACTCTTCCTACCTATAGTTTTCTGTCCCTAGAAAAAATGTTTTTTTAAAGCACACTATAGCACAAGGAGAATTTCCCTCACTGTCCTTCCCTGTCCCTAGAAACAAGGATTATCACAGTGAAAGAAACTGACACTCTTCCTACCTATAGTTTTCTGTCCCTAGAAAAAATGTTTTTTTAAAGCACACTATAGCACAAGGAGAATTTCCCTCACTGTCCTTCCCTGTCCCTAGAAACAAGGATTATCACAGTGAAAGAAACTGACACTCTTCCTACCTATAGTTTTCTGTCCCTAGAAAAAATGTTTTTTTAAAGCACACTATAGCACAAGGAGAATTTCCCTCATTGTCCTTCCCTGTCCCTAGAAACAAGGATTATCACAGTGAAAGAAACTGACACTCTTCCTACCTATAGTTTTCTGTCCCTAGAAAAAATGTTTTTTTAAAGCACACTATAGCACAAGGAGAATTTCCCTCACTGTCCTTCCCTGTCCCTAGAAACAAGGATTATCACAGTGAAAGAAACTGACACTCTTCCTACCTATAGTTTTCTGTCCCTAGAAAAAAATGTTTTTTTAAAGCACACTATAGCACAAGGAGAATTTCCCTCACTGTCCTTCCCTGTCCCTAGAAACAAGGATTATCACAGTGAAAGAAACTGACACTCTTCCTACCTATAGTTTTCTGTCCCTAGAAAAAATGTTTTTTTAAAGCACACTATAGCACAAGGAGAATTTCCCTCACTGTCCTTCCCTGTCCCTAGAAACAAGGATTATCACAGTGAAAGAAACTGACACTTCCTACCTATAGTTTTCTGTCCCTAGAAAAAAATGTTTTTTTAAAGCACACTATAGCACAAGGAGAATTTCCCTCACTGTCCTTCCCTGTCCCTAGAAACAAGGATTATCACAGTGAAAGAAACTGACACTCTTCCTACCTATAGTTTTCTGTCCCTAGAAAAAATGTTTTTTTAAAGCACACTATAGCACAAGGAGAATTTCCCTCACTGTCCTTCCCTGTCCCTAGAAACAAGGATTATCACAGTGAAAGAAACTGACACTCTTCCTACCTATAGTTTTCTGTCCCTAGAAAAAATGTTTTTTTAAAGCACACTATAGCACAAGGAGAATTTCCCTCACTGTCCTTCCCTGTCCCTAGAAACAAGGATTATCACAGTGAAAGAAACTGACACTCTTCCTACCTATAGTTTTCTGTCCCTAGAAAAAATGTTTTTTTAAAGCACACTATAGCACAAGGAGAATTTCCCTCACTGTCCTTCCCTGTCCCTAGAAACAAGGATTATCACAGTGAAAGAAACTGACACTCTTCCTACCTATAGTTTTCTGTCCCTAGAAAAAATGTTTTTTTAAAGCACACTATAGCACAAGGAGAATTTCCCTCACTGTCCTTCCCTGTCCCTAGAAACAAGGATTATCACAGTGAAAGAAACTGACACTCTTCCTACCTATAGTTTTCTGTCCCTAGAAAAAATGTTTTTTTAAAGCACACTATAGCACAAGGAGAATTTCCCTCACTGTCCTTCCCTGTCCCTAGAAACAAGGATTCGCAGAGTAAAACACACTGACACTCTCCCTACCTATAGTTTTCTGTCCCTAGAAAAAATGTTTTTTTAAAGCACACTATAGCACAAGGAGAATTTCCCTCACTGTCCTTCCCTGTCCCTAGAAACAAGGATTCGCACAGTAAAACACACTGACACTCTCCCTACCTATAGTTTTCTGTCCCTAGAAAAAATGTTTTTTTAAAGCACACTATAGCACAAGGAGAATTTCCCTCACTGTCCTTCCCTGTCCCTAGAAACAAGGATTCGCACAGTAAAACACACTGACACTCTCCCTACCTATCCTTCTCTTTCCCTAAACTAAAGGAATCCAGGTTAAGCAAGAAAAAATAAATGTCACTGTCCTTGCCTATGCTTCTCTTTCCCTGCTCCGGAACACACTACACTAGGCCGCCGTGCTGGCGGCCTTTTATAGTGTGGGGCGTGTACTAAACACCCTCAGCAATAATTGGCCACAGGCATCCTGCCTGTGGCCAATCATTGCTCTCCTCGCTGCCGGCGCTGTGATTGGCCAAGCATGCGGGGTCACAGTGCATGCTTGGCCAATCACAGCGCCTGGATGACACTGCGATGGCGTAGTGCATTGTGGGCCGTTCGCGTCACTCGAATTAGGCGCGAACGGCCCAAATCGTTCGATCTTCGTCGAACGATCGAACAGCCGATGTTCGAGTCGAACGTATGTTCGACTCGAACACCGAGCTCATCCCTACTCACAGCTAGGGATGAGCTTGGGGTTCGAACCAAACCCATGATTGGTCCCAATTTTCCATTTTTGAAGTTTAGTCGAAATCAGATCTTTCAGGAATGTTTAGCTGCTTCCCATTATGCAACCTCCAGTTTGACAGCTTCCCGCTCATGCTGGTTGTTAGAGAGCTGGCAGCCACTGGCTTCCTAGCAACCAGTTACATATACCCACCAGGCTATTTAGCTCTCAGCCCCCCTGACGGAAAGGTCTGATGTGAATTTCGGGAGCTTTTGTAGGGTTGGCAGGATTGACTAAATCAGTGGTCAGTAAGTTTTTATGTGGTGGTGGCAGATTGGAAGGGTTCTTGTCCGATGTATTCTGCCTTGCTACACCGGGGGGGTGGGTGCTGCCTCTGGGTAGGGCCTTAAGGATGTTCCCACGTGTACTAGTAGAGGTAGAACGAGAGGGAGCGCCCGATATCCAATGTAATGCACCAATGTAATGCAAGTCAAGAGGTGATTTGGTAGTTGTTTATTGAACGTAGCAACATGTGATCACCTCTACTATGAGTTTTGGGAGGGGACCCATATGGGTTTATTTAGGCTTTGTTAGGTGGGATTTACCCTTTAAATCCATATCATATCCTCATTAAGGATAAGGGTTCTGGTAAGAATTCTGGGGGACCCCCCCCCCCCCCCATTTTTTTATTGTTTTTTTTTTTTTTCAATAATCTTGGCTATAGGATGTACTACTGCAAAAGTGACAGTTTAGAAGTAAAAAAGAAAAACACATTTGCTGGTATTTTTCATTTCCCTACCACTGACTTTTTTGCAAAAAAAGGCACAGGAACCCCCTCCCAAAAGTCCTTCCAACATACATACCAGGCCCTTTGTTAGGGTTGAGTTCACCTGCTGGTGGCACTGTCCTGCTCTGGGCTGTTTTCTGCAGCTCCAGTGTCCACCAGCAGGTGTCTCCCAGGAACCAGCAGACAGTGGTAATCAGGCACATTAGTGTTCAGCTGCCGGGGGGGGGGCTACTTAAGGCTGCTCCTCCCTTCCCCTGGTGCGTCACGATTCTGGTCCCTTTCTTTGCTGCTTGTTATTCCTACGTAGCCTGATCCAGTCTGCACCTCCCCCCCCCCCCCCCCCGCCTTGCTCCTGCCTCCCTCTGCTCAGTACTCAGTTGTTAACCCCCCCCACCTTTCCCTGCATTCCCTGTACCCCTATCTGTACTTTATATATAGTTGTATTTAATCTTTAGTTTTGTTGGTTAGTGATTTTATCAGTGGGGTTGGTTCTTGTTTTTCTTTGGGGTTGTTCTTGTTTGTCGTTTGCTGAGTGTTCACTGTAAATAAACATCACCTTAAAGATATATACTTTGATTGTTTGGTCTCAGTTCCCTTGTGTAGCTGCGTGTCTGATCTCCTTAGCCGCTGATTCCTAACACCATTTAAATTTAAAAGGCATTTTTTTTCTTTTGTGAAAGTCACATTTACTGTAATACATCAAATACAGTACAGATGTGCCTCTTCACAGGCACGTTTTTGCACTTGTACATCCCCTTAGAAGTGCCTAGCCCCCCACACCACTTAATAATACAGCAAAAATTGGCCATTCCGATGAAAATAAATAATAGTGATGGTGATTATACTGCAGCAGCTGCACCAAAAAAGTGCTAATACTTTGAACGTGAAAAAATAATAAATTTATAAGCAGCGCTAGCAGTTGACATATAAAACAAAAAGAGTTTAGGAACAAGTCCTATATAGAAAAAATGTGTTGGTGACACAACTCGCTGAAAAATTGTGTGTAATAGTTCATCAAATATAAATAATACTGATGGTGCTGAACAATCATAAATTTCATAAAATGCCATGAGTGGATCTCCCTTCGGTGACTCCACTCAAAATGATAAGTGTCCGTTTTTTTGCCACTATATTTTTTTGTGGACACTTATCATTTTGAGTGGAGTCTCCGAAGGGGGATCCCCACACCACTTGTTTGACAATCCTTCATCTATTAGCCTTTAAAATGGGCAAAACTGGTTTAAGCCCATGTTCACACTGGGGCTGCGGGAGTGAAGCCGTGCGAGTTCAGCTGAACTTGCACGATTTCACTCCTGCCTGTCAGTCCCGATTTCAGCTCGATTACAGAGACATCTGACACAGATGTCAATGTAAATCGCGGCTGAAATCGCAAAAAGTAGTACAGAAACTACTTTTTGAAATCGGTGACGCGCCGCAGATGCAGCGTCGCACCGATTAGGACGGTGCCATTGCCCGCAATTTGCGGCAAATTTCGCCGATTTGACATGCGATTTGACATGTCAAATCGCATGTCAAATCGCACCAGTGTGAACCAGGGCTTAAAGATTTAGTTCTCATTGATTTCACCTGGGTTCAGATTAACTTTTGAGCTGTTCAACAAACCTACCACAAACCAAACCCAGATAAGTTTGGCTCATCCATAGTCACTGATATTACTGGTCTTCATGAATTTCAGCCACCCAATACATGTACCATTTTGACTGTGTTTCTGGTGGATAAAATTTCCATTAATTCCTTTCCTGACAACAAATAAGAAGAATTCTCTCCAACAGGGACACAAACTGCAGTAAGAGCCGGTTCACACAGGGGCGACTCAGCCACCTGACAAGTCGCGTCCCGTTCTGTACAATGGAACCGTTCTAATAGGAGCGACTCAAGTCGCTCCGACTTAGAAAAAGGTTCCTGTACTACTTGGGGGCGACTTCAGGGCGACTTCCATTGACTTCAATACAGAAGTCATTTTGCAAGTCACCTCTGAAGTCGTCTGCAGATCACCTTGCCGAGTCGCGCGGCAAGTCATGCCGCCCCAGTGTGAATCGGCACTTAAGGTTCTAACTCTTCCCCGCTCTATCCAAAACATATATTTAAAGGGTAAGCCAACCAGGGTTGATTTTCATAGGGCCCTTAATACTTTGGCATGTTTTGTGTGATTTTTCATGCATATACCTTTGCTAATTTATTATGCAAATTGATGGAAAAACTTGGGGTAGATGCATTATAACATAGAAAGTTGCAGAACAAACAAAAATACCACTTTAGCGCTATAGTGATGTGAAAAACAGTCCTGAAACAGAAGGACTTGAGGTGCAGAATCTTCGGGTTCAAGAAATACTTCAGGCTATGCTGCCCTCTTCCAATTGATTAAATCTTTAGTTATAAATGACAAGATTGACACAACAGCCTTGTGTATTTAGAATACAAATATACTCACAAAAGCCATATGACTAAGCGTATAATGTAACCCAGGTCATATGGCTTTTGTGAGTATATTTGTATTGTTTTAAATAAATGGTGCTTAAGTAATACACAAGGCTGTTGCACCCTTCTTGTCATTTTGTCGTCTAATACAAACCTGCAGATTAACTTCTTAACCAATATTTTGGCAGTTATGCTGAAAATTACTACAAAAGGTCACCCTGTAAAAAAAGACCATCTATAAATACTTTTTCATTAGCCTGTGTCTTTAAACTCTGCCTCTTTGCTGTTCTCAGGCCCTTGCTAGTGTAGCACTGTCTCTGGTCTAGGGGTATGGTAGGGGAGGGAGAGGGTGAGCTACGCCAGGCTTCTACCACAGGGGTGATGTGGTATCAGCAATGTCTCTGTTGTTTTTACCTTCGGGTCTGTGCTGTGCATCTGGATCCTCCCTCCGAGAGTCTCCGTGAACCTCGCCTGCCAGAAATTGAGCCCCACACCATTAACGTCCAACACACTTTTATTGTAGAACATAACATGGACTCCCTTGGCTATAGAACGGAAAAGGAGGTGTGGATGCGAATAGGCCCAGACACAAATTCGATCCTCCACTCTCCTCCCTGAGAGTGGGCTATGGTCTCCGCACGAGGGAAATTCTCCTTCTGGACGGTCTCCGACAAGAGACTCACACGTCACCGGCAGTCTGCTGCACCGGGTCTTCAGATGAGGAGCTCTTCCCGGTTCATTACGCCCACCTTGGATTCAGGCATCCATCCCCGGAGTGCCTTAGGATCCTTCCCTCGCGGAACTCAGTGTTGGGCACCGAGCTCCGGACCTCCATCCAAGTACCTCACCCCAGGACTAAAGGTGCCTGAGGTGGAACACGATCTCCGGTGGTCCTCTAGGCCTAGGCCGCCTAGAGGACGGACATGAACCACCGTCCGCAGGCTGAAGGTGCCTGGGACTCCAACCCCGTGACCAAGATGGCCGGCCCCTTTATACCCCCTCCCAGCAAGCACGGCGGGTTCCCCGCCCCACCATACCGCTGCCGAGAGAGGACAAAAAGGAGGCTCAGCACAGAGCGGTATCCGTCCGTCAGCCCATGGTGACAGCGCCACCCAGTGGGCCGCCGGGAACACACCACCGGTGTCACTGAAAAATTCAAAAATTACCCCGGGAAAGTAAGTACCCGCTACACTAGTATTCAACACATCTGAGTATGTACTCTAAATACTTGCTCACCCCACCACACACCAGTGAGAAGAAAAACAGCATACATCAGGAAGAGCATATATTCACATACCTAGCAGTGAACAATACCTGTAGTGGTTGGGGTAAAGCAAATCAGTGAAGTATGAAGACACAATGTAAGTATATAAGAAAGTGTTAGTTGGCAAACAGGAGATTTTATCTCTTGCTTTGCCTTTCCCCATAGCTGCAGGTATAAATAAGGCTGCTGTGGGCAGTGGGTGGTTGGAGAAGTAGAGGTATCTTAGGAAGGGAGTAGAGAGTTCCTTCATTGGCCCCCATGGGAAAGCTTGAGGCCTACCACAGAAAGATGCAACTTTTCCAGAAAATGGCCTTCCTCAGACTGGGAACACTGCAGAGACTTAGGCCTCATGTACACTGCTGCTGCTAAACGGACATTTAGACTCCATGCACACTGGTTTCAAAAACATTGCTTCTACAGGAGTTTTGTGTTCTGCCTGTAGAAGCAACTCAATGTTATCCTATGTGCAGTGGCGGCTGGTGCTTAAAATTTTTGGGGGGGCGCAAACAAACTGAAAAAAAAAACAGCAATTGCCGCAACTGTGCCCATTTAATGCAGCCACTGTGCCCAAACGCCACCAGTTTGTCCCCTCAAATGCAGCCAGTTTGTCCCCAAATGCAGCCAGTTTGTCCCCAAATACAGCCAGTTTGTTTCCATATACAGCCAGTTTGTCCCCATATACAGCCAGTTTGTCCCCATATACAGCCAGTTTGTCCCCAAATGCAGCCAGTTTGTCCCCATATACAGCCAGTTTGTCCCCATATACAGCCAGTTTGTCCCCATATACAGCCAGTTTGTTTCCATATACAGCCAGTTTGTCCCCATATACAGCCAGTTTGTCCCCCATACACAGCCAGTTTGTTCCCATATACAGCCAGTTTGTCCCCATATACAGCCAGTTTGTCCCCCATACACAGCCAGTTTGTTCCCATATACAGCCAGTTTGTCCCCAAATGCAGCCAGTTTGTTCCCATATACAGCCAGTGTGTCCCAATATACAGCCAGTGTGTCCACATATACAGCCAGCGTGTCCCCCGTATACAGCCAGTGTGTCCCCGTATACAGCCAGTGTGTCCCCGTATACAGCCAGTGTGTCCCCGTATACAGCCAGTGTGTCCCCTGTATACAGCCAGTGTGTCCCCGTATACAGCCAGTGTGTCCCCGTATACAGCCAGTGTGTCCCCATATACAGCCAGTGTGTCCCCATATACAGCCAGTGTGTCCCTGATATACAGCCAGTTTGTCCCCAAATGCAGCCAGTTTGTTCCCATATACAGCCAGTTTGTCCCAATATACAGCCAGTGTGTCCCCATATACAGCCAGTTTGTTCCCATATACAGCCAGTTTGTTCCCATATACAGCCAGTGTGTCCCCCTATACAGCCAGTGTGTCCCCCTATACAGCCAGTGTGTCCCCGTATACAGCCAGTGTATCCCCCATATACAGCCAGTGTATCCCCCATATACAGCCAGTTTGTCCCCCAAATGCAGCCTGTCCCCCCCCCAGCCATGCACTTACCTTCCTCGGGTCCGCGCCGTCCTCGATGTCTTCTCCCGCCCTCGATGTCGCTTCAGCCAATCAGGTTACCGGTAACCAGATCCGGTGAACCTGATTGTCTGAAACCCCCACAGTCTTCTCCAAGGAACGCACCCCCGTGTGTACCTTGGAGGAGTTTTTGGAAGCCGAATACAGCGTGAGAGCTGTATTCGGAAAGCCTATCAGAGCCGCTGGCTCTGATAGACACTTCCAAGTCACACCCACCGCCGGCCACCGCTCTAATTCATATGGCCGGTGCTCACCAGGAGGCCAACCATCTGAATAGTGGGCAGCGCGGCAGCGGCGACAATACACAGATTTATGCAATGCATGAATCTATGTATTGTCTTTCAGTGGCGGTGCAGGAGCGAGAGGGGGCGGCGCTCCGGCGCCCTCTATGAACGCACCGCCACTGCCAATGTGTCCATGCACATAGGACTATTGAAATATAAGTGATTAGTTGACCTATCAACACGAAGCCCTAGTCTCACACCTCCTAGGTATTTGGGCACCTTGCACACCTACAGAGTTGTTCCTGTGTTATTATCCTCAGTTTTTTATAATTTTTTTGCGATATAAGCAAAAAAAGAGCGAAAATTCTGAAAAATAACTATATTTTCTACTTTCTGTTTTAAAAGAAATCCAATAAAATCAAATTCCATCATAAATTTAGGCCAGAATGTATTCTGCTACATGTCTTAGGTAAAAAACATTGCGATAAGTGTATGATAAATGGTTTGCGTGAAAGTTATAGAGTCTACAAGCTAGGCTACATATCAGTGAAAATTGATCAATCCTAATGCACTAATGGCACATCTCATTTCTAGAGGCCCTAAAATGTCAGGACAGTACAGATACCCCCCAAATTACACCTTTTTAGTAAGAGGCATAGTGAGTTTTTTGAAGTTACAATTTTTTTCCACAATAGTTTAGAAAATTACGATTTTTTTTCCCCACAAAATTGTCATATTAACAAGTTATTTCCCACACATGGCATAGATAAACTTACAATTACACCCCAAAATATATTCTGCTACTCATCCTGAGTATGGTGATACCACATGTGTGTGACGTTTCCACAGCCTGGCCACATAGAGCGGCCCAACATGCAAGGAGCATCGTCAGGCATTCTAGGAGCATAAATTACACATTTAGTTTTCTGACTACATATCACATTTTTGAAGGCCCTGGAGCACCAAAACAATGAAATTACCCACAAAATGAACCAATTTTTTAAAGAAAACACCCCAATGTATATTCTACGAGGCATAATGAGTCTTTTGAACATGTCATTTTTTTCCACAAGTTTTTGGAAAATGTGGAAAGAAAGTGAAAACATATATTTTTTTTTTACACAAAGTTGTCAGTTTATAAGATATTTGTAGCACATAGCATGTACACAGCAAAAATTACACCCCAAAATACATTCTGCTACTCCTCCTGAGTATGGCAATACCACATGTGTGAGACTTTTACACAGCCTGGCCACATACAGAGGCCCAACATGCAGGGAGCACCATCAGGCGTTCTAAAGGCATAAATTACTAATTTCATTTCCTGAGTCCCTATCACATTTTAGAAGGCCCTGGAGCACCAGGACAATGAAATTAGATGTGGCAGATGATCACAGACAGATGTGCGCCAGATGTGTGCAGATGATCACGGACAGATGTGCGCAGATGATCATAGGCAGATGTGCGCCAGATGTGCGCAGATAATCACGGACAGATGTGCGCCAGATGATCATGGACAAATGTGCCCCAGATGATCACGGACAGATGTGTGCCAGATGTTCACAGCCAGATGTGCGCAGATGATCACGGACAGATTTGCCCTGCATGTGCACAGATAATCACGGACAGATTTGCGCCAGATGTGTGCAGATGATCACAGACAGATTTGCGCCAGATGTGTGCAGATGATCACAGACAGATTTGCGCCAGATGTGCGCAGATGATCACCGACACATTTGCGCCAGATGTGCGCAGATTATCAGGGACAGATGTGCGCCAGATGATCACAGACAGATGTTCATTGTGGCAGATGTTCAGTGGGACAGATGTTTACTGGGACTGATGTGGGACAGATGTTTACTGGGACAGATGTGGGACAGATGTTTACTGGGACAGATGTTTACTGGGACAGATGTGGGACAGATGTTTACTGGGACAGATGTGGGACAGGTGTTTACTGGGACAGATGTGGGACAGGTGTTTACTGGGACAGATGTGGGACAGATGTTTACTGGGACAGATGTGGGACAGGTGTTGGTGTTTTCACTGTGTTGGGGACACTGTTTCAGGACACTAGCTGGGTGATAAGTGTGTAAAAAGCTGTAAAAAACAGCTTGTACACACTGATCCCAGCTCGCAGATCCGCTCTCCTTCTCCTCACTGACTCTGTGTGAGGAGAAGCAGAGTCGATTGCTTGGCAATGGCTCTCTGCTAACATTAGATGACGGCTATGATTGGACACAGCCGTCATGTGATCAGGAGGGCAAATCACAGAGCCCTACTGCCGTGCATGTTGTCCTATCTCTGGGGGACACAGGCACATCGGTATCGCGAGGCCGCGCGATCCCGCTATTTGTGACGTCTCCCCGGGCTATTTACATCACACGATGGCTGTGATTGGACACAGCCATCATGTGATCAGGAGGGCAAAACACAGAGCCCTCCTGCCAATCTGAGATGTGGCGTGTCCGGGGGACACGCGCGCATTGGGAGGAAGTTCAGGAACGTTCATTCAGAAGGAGGAAGCGCCCACCGGCCGTTTATGTGCAGTGGCTGGAGAGGAAGTGGTTAATTCCACCTGGATGACTCAGATGTCACATTGCAGACCAGCCTTGCCAACTTCTAACTAACTGCAGACAATACACATTATCATAAGCATAAACACAGCAAACCTTCAAACAATAGCAGAACACCTAATTACAATTAACAATACAAACAGTGATCTCCCCCCTCCTCAACCTAGTAGGCAACAGACTATAGCAGGAGTAGACTGTTCGGCTCCTACACAGTTTTAGAGGCCTGTGACCAGCTCTTTCAATTAACATGTCAATTTCAGAATCAAACAAACCAGGAATAATCTTTATATATATCCTGGGAGATATTGTGGATAAATATCAATGTTCCATTTAAAGTAACCACCTTCTCATTGTCCATTAATCAGCTGTCCATCATTTTTCTCAGTCACACTGTGTCCCTAATAGACACGGGTGACTTGAAGAAAGGAGGTGCTTGAGGAGCTGAAACAAGGGTTTCCCAACCTCTCCAAGGGATTTTGGGTTCCATTGGCCCCCCCGCCCAAAGTGACTCCCGTCACATCGATCGCTGTTAACTTCTTGTTCACTAGTGTACCGTGTACCCGCCGTTTCAACTTGTCAAATAAAAGAAAGGGCGTCTTCTATGCCTTTGCAATAGTCTGCTTTGTGGCCAATAAATGAGGGTCACTAATACACACTGTTTTTTTGTTGTATCCGGTCTTGGCTTGTGTAATAAACCTTCCCATGAGTCCTTACATATGTTCAGGTACAGTACTGTATTGACCATGACATAAGCATTTAACCTTGGGGAGCATCTATCAACTAACTGTGTTTCATATCTCCTATCTCAGCCCCGAAAGCATTGCTCAGATTTGGTATTTTGCAATTCTTGCTGGGGTATAGTACCATCTGGACATTACCTTGAATGAATTCTCCAGCATTATTACATTTCGTAAAGAATGAAAGAGAGCCTCCCACTTTTTAGTCCAATCCGCAGGAGCCTGCAGGGCTATATAATATTATGAGGCCTTAAGTGGTCAGGTAGGTGTGACAACTGTGTTAAAATGACATTGAGGGTTTAGAACTATCGTAATTTTGGATTAAGGAGTCCAAAAAATGAAGAATTTGGATACAGTGATATTGATCTGAATCAAGATATTATGGGTTTCCTTCAACTGCTGAAAGGTGCTGCTTCTCCTTTCACAGTCCATTCAAAGGATGGGAGTCAGGAGGAGGCCTGTCCAAAAAAATGGGCTGAAATGCAAAGCAATGCAAATCCAAACCTTTATGGAATTTACCATGCAACTGCTATGTACAGGCTAGAGTGTACATAATTTGTTAACAAGAGTAGTGTACAATCTAGCTTTCCAATGTACTCCTGCTAAGTAGTGATGAGCCGAACACCCCCGGGTTCGGTTCGCACCAGAACCCGCGAACGGACCGAAAGTTCGCACGAACATTAGAACCCTATTAAATACAATGGATGCGAACGTTCGGATTCTAAAGTGCTAATTATAACGACTATTATCCATGTTATTGTCCGAAACAGAGTTTGGGAACCCGGCTTCTGCACCAGGGGACATGTATCAATGCAAAAAGAAGTTTTAAAAACTGACGTTTTCCGGGAGCAGTCATTTTAATGATGCATAAAGTTAAAAAAAAAAGTCAAATATTCCTTTAAATATTGTACCTGGGGGGTGTCTAAAGTATGCCTGTGAAGTGCCACGTGTTTCCTGTGTTTAGAACTGTCCCTGCACAAAATAACATTTCTAAAGGAAAAAAAGCCATTTAAAACTGCTTGCAGCTTTAATGCAATGTCTGGTCCCGGTAATATGGATGAAAATCTTTATGAAAAATGGCATAGCTACCCCATCAACCCCCCCCCCTACCCCAGCCCATTACCAGCCCCTTTGGGTCTTGTATGGATATTAAGGGGAACCCCGCACACAAACTAAAAAAGGCCCTATATACTCTGAACAGCCGTATACAGGCGGTGCATACAAGACAGGGACTGTAGGTTTGTTCTTATGTAGAATCTGTTTGTAATTTTGAACAGCTGCATTGTTTAAGTGTAGCTCCATGCCAAATTCCTTTTTTTTAGCTTTTTGGAAAACATAGGGAACGGTTATCACCCCTGTCACATTTTTTTTGCTGTCTGTGCCCCTGTTCAGAACATTTCACCTCACTTTGCGTCCCAATGACAACTGTTTTTGAAATGTGGTGTTTTTATTGAAACAAGGATTGGTGATAAAGCATCAGTAGAGAGGAGACACCTTTCTCCCATATTAATTCTTACAGGAGAGAATTTTCCTTCCAAGGGGTAGATTTCCTCTCACTTCCTGTTGTCTTCTTCCGTTTGCAAGTAGGAGTCGTTTGTAAGTTTGATGTTTGAAAGTAGGGACCTGCCGTATATACTCTGCAGAAATTGGCCCCTTAGGTGTTGGTGTTGGCACAACACTGTAAGCACTCTCAGTTACTCTTGGTGGGTGCTGGAACGCCCTGCTGTCAACTATTATATCAGGAATTGTAATAACATATAATTGTTGATCAGTGGTAGTAAAAATTGGGCCTTTGATGGTGGTGCTGGTGCCACAACACTGTAAGGCCTGACAGTTACTCTTGGTGGGCGCAGCAATGGGCCCTGCTGTGAATTATTCGATCAATAATTATAATTGCATGCCCCTGTTGAATAGGGGCTGAAAAATTGGGCCTTTGGTGGTGGTGGTGATGGTGGTGCTGGTGCCACAACACTGTAAGGCCTGACAGTTACTCTTGGTGGGCGCAGCAATGGGCCCTGCTGTGATTTATTCGATCAATAATTATAATTGCATGCCCCTGTTGAACAGGGGCTGAAAAATTGGGCCTTAGGTGGTGGTGGTGGTGGTGGTGGTGATGGTGGTGCTGGTGCCACAACACTGTAAGGCCTGACAGTTACTCTTGGTGGGCGCAGCAATGGGCCCTGCTGTGAATTATTAGATCAATAATTATAATTGCATGCCCCTGTTGAACAGGGGCTTAAAAATTGGGCCTTAGGCACTGGTGGCACAACACTGCAACCCCTCACAGATACTGTACTTGGAGCACAGCAATGAGGCCTGTTGCAAAGTATTGCATCAAAAATTTTAATTACACGCCCCTGTTAAACAGGGGCTGAAAAATTGGGCCTTAGCCACTGGTGGCGTCACCCATAAACCAAAATGATCTTCCAAGCTATCATCATTAATCGTATCATTGAGGAGGAGGAGGAGGATAGCCAGTCAACATAACAGCACAGGCACTCAGCATCAGCATCAGTCTTGAAGGGATGTGACATTTTAAAATCAATTAGTCTGTTATATCAGCATCAGGTGTGTGGTAGCTGGTGGTGATCCAAGACTGGTTCATCTTGATGAAAGTCAGTCGATCAACCGAGTCGGTGGACAGGCGCACCCTGTGATCCGTGACAAATCCTCCAGCAGCACTGAATGTGCGTTCTGAAAGAACGCTGGATGCAGGACAGGCCAGTAGCTCAATTGCATACTGTGCAAGCTCTGGCCAGTGATCCATCCTCAAGACCCAGTAAGCCAGAGGATTTTCGGTGGGGAAGGTGTCCAAGTCTAACCTTGCCCCTAGGTATTCCTGGACCATGTATATCAGACGCTGGCGATGGTTGCTGGAACCGATCATACTTTGGGGCTGCGGACTAAAGAATTGTCTGAACGCATCGGTCAGATGGCCACCTTCCCCACCGCTCCTTCTTTGACTGCCCGAAGCCTCAGCAACTCGTTGTCCAGGACCAGGAGTTTGTAACCTCCCAGTCTCTGGGAACGCGTTGCACAGACCTTTCTGCAAGGCCTCCCGGAGTTGTCTCATCCTCTGCTCCCTCTGCGACGGTAAGATAAGGTCCGCAACCTTACCCTTGTACCGTGGATCAAGGAGAGTGGCCAGCCAGTAATGGTCCCTCTCCTTGATCCGAAGAATACGAGGATCCTTCCGCAGACTTTGCAGGATCAGGGAGGCCATGCAGCGTAGGTTAGCTGAGGCATTCAGTCCGGAGTCCTCTGGGTCACTAAGGACGACATGATCCGCAGCCACCTCCTCCCAGCCACGTACAAGTCCACTGGTTTCTTGGGACTGTAAATCATCCCTAAAAGACTGCTGCTGATGATGCTGAGTGCCAGCCTCCACCTCCATGCTGACACAATCCTCCTCCTCCTCCTCTTCCTGTGCGATGGGTGGGACAGAAGGAACACTGTCTGGGTAAAGGGGGCCTTGAGAGGCAAGGAAGTCCTCCTCTTCCTGCCTCTGTTCTGCCTCAAGTGCCCTGTCCATTATTCCACGCAGCGTGTGCTCCAACAGGTGGACAAGAGGTACAGTGTCACTGATGCATGCACTGTCACTGCTCACCATCCTCGTGGCCTCCTCAAATGGTGCCAGGACAGTGCATGCATCCCTGATCATGCCCCACTGGCGTGGTGAAAAAAACCCGAGCTCCCCTGACCCTGTCCTGGTGCCGTAGTCGCACAGGTACTCATTGATGGCCCTCTGCTGCGTGTGCAGCCGCTGCAGCATGGCCAACGTTGAGTTCCACCTGGTGGGCATGTCACATATAAGGCGGTTCTTGGGCAGGTTCAACTCCTTTTGCAGCTCAGCCAGGCGAGCACTGGCATTATAAGATCTGCGGAAATGCACACAGACTTTCCTGGCCTGCCTCAGGACATCCTGTAAGCCCGGGTACCTGCCCAAGAACCGCTGCACCACCAGGTTAAGGACGTGAGCTATACAGGGCACATGGGTCAGTTGTCCCTGTCGGAGGGCGGAGAGGAGGTTGGTGCCATTGTCGCAAACCACCATTCCTGGCTTAAGCTGGCGTGGCGTCAACCACCTCTCGGCCTGCCCCTGCAGAGCAGACAGGACCTCTGCCCCAGTGTGGCTTCTGTCCCCCAAACACACCAGCGCAAGCACGGCATGGCATCTTTTTGCCTGCGTACTTGCGTAGCCCCTTGAACGCCTACGGAGCACCGCTGGTTCAGAGGACAAACCACAGGAAGAGGCCATGGAGGAAGAAGAAGAGGAGGGGGTGGAGGAGAGAGGTGTGTCACAACCAGTAGTAGCATTTTGGAGGCGTGGCGGTGGAACAACCTCCAACACTACTGCACCTTGTCCTGCATCCTTCCCAGCTGCCAAAAGAGTGACCCAATGGGCCGTGAAAGAAAGGTAACGTCCCTGTCCATGCCTGCTGGACCATGAGTCAGCGGTAATATGCACCTTACCGCTGACCGCCCTGTCCAGCGAGGCCAAGACATTGCCTTCCACATGCCTGTAGAGAGCCGGAATCGCCTTCCGTGCGAAAAAGTGGCGTTTGGGAACCTGCCACTGAGGAACCGCACATTGCACAAACTCACGGAAGGGGGCCGAGTCTACCAACTGAAAAGGCAGCAGTTGAAGCGCTAGCAATTTAGCCAAGCTAGCATTCAACCGCTGGGCATGTGGATGGCTGGGAGTGAACTTCTTTCGACGGTCCAGCAGCTGGGGCAGGGAAATTTGCCTGCTAGAATCGGACATTGGTGTACTGCTAGCAGAGTGCCCGCAAGTACTTGCCTGCGACACACCTAATTCTACACCTTCATTCCTCTCAGAGCAGGTTTCAGAGAGGAGTGAAGGTATAGTGGGGTTGGAGATCCCAGCTGATGCGGTGCAAGAAGAGATCAGCTTTGTTCTTTGGTGTGGGTCTTTAAGGTAGGCTTGCCAACGAGCTGCATGGCAGGTCAACATATGTCTGATCAAGCATGTGGTGCCCAAGCAGCTGATGTTTTGGCCACGCGATATACGCTTGAGACATATGTTGCAAACAGCAGCTGTGCGATCTGATGCACTCGCCTCAAAAAAGGCCCACACCAAAGAACTTTTTGAATGACGGGCAGAGGCAGCGCCCTGCACAGGCGGAGCTCTGCGGTGTGATTCCGTCGGTGTGCTGCCCATACGCTGGCCACTCAAGGGCATCCTGCCTCGTTGGAGATGTGCCTCCTCCTCATCCTCCTCCTCCTCCTCCTCTCTCCTATTAGGCACCCACGTGGAGTCAGTGACCTCATCATCCCCTCCCTCCTCATCACTGGAGCCAATCTGGCAGTATGCTGCAGCTGCTGGAGCATGACTGCCAGATTGGTGTCCTTCTTGAGCATCCCCTCTCTCTGCTCTCACGCTGCTGCCTTCCTCTAGCTGTGTATCATCATCAGATCCTTCGAAACGCTGGGCATCCTCCTGGAGCATGTACCCAACACTGTGCTCAAACAGTTCGGGGGACTCCTCAGGAGGAGGACATGGTGGGTCTAGGGAAGGATTGACTAATGAAGATAATGATACCAGAGAAGAGGACGCTTTGGCAGCTGCTTTGCCAGTACCCTGAGCCTGGGTGAGAGAGGATGAGGAGGATGAGGTGGGCTTGGTCATCCACTCTACCAAGTCTTCGGCATGATGTGGCTCAAGATGTCCAGCTGCCGAAAAGAAGGACAAGCGTGTCCCATGGCCATGTGCTGATGACAATGCACCGCGTCCATGACCAGCACTGTTGCCCCCAGACACAGAGCCTGCTTGCCCTCTTTTTTTGCCTCCTGACTGTCTGCCTCTCCTTGTTTGCCTTCCAGACATTTTAATGGATGGCCTGCAGGGAGATGGGAAAAAGAGCAATAAGGGCTACCTTCAGGTGTATACTGTGCAGGAGGCTTAGCAACAATGACACTGACACTGTCCCCTGCCTATCCTTCTCTGTCCCTAAACACAAGGATTGAAAATATGGAACAGCAAAATTGGTTTAGAACAGAATAGCACACTGACACTTTCCCTCACTGTCCTACTCTGTCCCTCCCTACAAACAAGATTTAGCACAGAATAGCACACTGATAATTGCCACGAGTGTCCTTCTCTGTCCCTAAACTCAAGGATTTGAAATATGGAACAGCAAATTTGGTTTAGAACAGAATAGCACACTGACACTTTCCCTCACTGTCCTACTCTGTCCCTCCCTACAAACAAGATTTAGCACAGAATAGCACACTGAAAATTGCCACGAGTGTCCTTCTCTGTCCCTAAACTCAAGGATTGAAAATATGGAACAGCAAAATTGGTTTAGAACAGAATAGCACACTGACACTTTCCCTCACTGTCCTACTCTGTCCCTCCCTACAAACAAGTTTTAGCACAGAATAGCACACTGATAATTTGCACGAGTGTCCTTCTCTGTCCCTAAACTCAAGGATTTGAAATATGGAACAGCAAAATTGGTTTAGAACAGAATAGCACACTGTCAGTTTCACTCACTGTACCTCTCTGTCCCTAAACTCAAGGATTGAAAATATGGTTCAGCAAAATTGGTTTAGAACAGAATAGCACACTGACACTTTCCCTCACTGTCCTACTCTGTCCCTCCCTACAAACAAGATTTAGCACAGAATAGCACACTGATAATTTGCACGAGTGTCCTTCTCTGTCCCTAAACTCAAGGATTTGAAATATGGAACAGCAAAATTGGTTTAGAACAGAATAGCACACTGTCAGTTTCACTCACTGTACCTCTCTGTCCCTAAACTCAAGGATTGAAAATATGGTTCAGCAAAATTGGTTTAGAACAGAATAGCACACTGACACTTTCCCTCACTGTCCTACTCTGTCCCTCCCTACAAACAAGATTTAGCACAGAATAGCACACTGAAAATTGCCACGAGTGTCCTTCTCTGTCCCTAAACTCAAGGATTGAAAATATGGAACAGCAAAATTGGTTTAGAACAGAATAGCACACTGACACTTTCCCTCACTGTCCTACTCTGTCCCTGCCTACAAACAAGTTTTAGCACAGAATAGCACACTGATAATTTGCACGAGTGTCCTTCTCTGTCCCTAAACTCAAGGATTTGAAATATGGAACAGCAAAATTGGTTTAGAACAGAATAGTACACTGTCAGTTTCACTCACTGTACCTCTCTGTCCCTAAACTCAAGGATTTGAAATATGGAACAGCAAAATTGGTTTAGAACAGAATAGCACACTGACACTTTCCCTCACTGTCCTACTCTGTCCCTCCCTACAAACAAGATTTAGCACAGAATAGCACACTGAAAATTGCCACGAGTGTCCTTCTCTGTCCCTAAACTCAAGGATTGAAAATATGGAACAGCAAAATTGGTTTAGAACAGAATAGCACACTGACACTTTCCCTCACTGTCCTACTCTATCCCTCCCTACAAACAAGATTTAGCACAGAATAGCACACTGAAAATTGCCACGAGTGTCCTTCTCTGTCCCTAAACTCAAGGATTGTAAATATGGAACAGCAAAATTGGTTTAGAACAGAATAGCACACTGACACTTTCCCTCACTGTCCTACTCTGTCCCTCCCTACAAACAAGATTTAGCACAGAATAGCATACTGAAAATTGCCACGAGTGTCCTTCTCTGTCCCTAAACGCAAGGATTGAAAATATGGAACAGCAAAATTGGTTTAGAACAGAATAGCACACTGACACTTTCCCTCACTGTCCTACTCTGTCCCTCCCTACAAAAAAACATTTTTTCTAGGGACAGAAAACTCTAGGTAGGGAGAGTGTCAGTTTCTTTCACTGTGCGAGTCCTTGTTTCTAGGGACAAAGAAGGAAAGTGAGGGGAATTCTCCTTGTGCTATAGTGTGCTTTAAAAAAACATTTTTTCTAGGGACAGAAAACTCTAGGTAGGGAGAGTGTCAGTTTCTTTCACTGTGCGAGTCCTTGTTTCTAGGGACAAAGAAGGAAAGTGAGGGGAATTCTCCTTGTGCTATAGTGTGATTTAAAAAAACATTTTTTCTAGGGACAGAAAACTCTAGGTAGGGAGAGTGTCAGTTTCTTTCACTGTGCGAGTCCTTGTTTCTAGGGACAAAGAAGGAAAGTGAGGGGAATTCTCCTTGTGCTATAGTGTGCTTTAAAAAAACATTTTTTCTAGGGACAGAAAACTCTAGGTAGGGAGAGTGTCAGTTTCTTTCACTGTGCGAGTCCTTGTTTCTAGGGACAAAGAAGGAAAGTGAGGGGAATTCTCCTTGTGCTATAGTGTGCTTTAAAAAAAAAAAAATTCTACGGACAGAAAACTCTAGGTAGGGAGAGTGTCAGTTTCTTTCACTGTGCGAGTCCTTGTTTCTAGGGACAAAGAAGGAAAGTGAGGGGAATTCTCCTTGTGCTATAGTGTGCTTTAAAAAAACATTTTTTCTAGGGACAGAAAACTCTAGGTAGGGAGAGTGTCAGTTTCTTTCACTGTGCGAGTCCTTGTTTCTAGGGACAAAGAAGGAAAGTGAGGGGAATTCTCCTTGTGCTATAGTGTGCTTTAAAAAAAAAAAAATTCTAGGGACAGAAAACTCTAGGTAGGGAGAGTGTCAGTTTCTTTCACTGTGCGAGTCCTTGTTTCTAGGGACAAAGAAGGAAAGTGAGGGGAATTCTCCTTGTGCTATAGTGTGCTTTAAAAAACATTTTTTCTAGGGACAGAAAACTCTAGGTAGGGAGAGTGTCAGTTTCTTTCACTGTGCGAGTCCTTGTTTCTAGGGACAAAGAAGGAAAGTGAGGGGAATTCTCCTTGTGCTATAGTGTGCTTTAAAAAAAAAAAAAATTCTAGGGACAGAAAACTCTAGGTAGGGAGAGTGTCAGTTTCTTTCACTGTGCGAGTCCTTGTTTCTAGGGACAAAGAAGGAAAGTGAGGGGAATTCTCCTTGTGCTATAGTGTGCTTTAAAAAAACATTTTTTCTAGGGACAGAAAACTCTAGGTAGGGAGAGTGTCAGTTTCTTTCACTGTGCGAGTCCTTGTTTCTAGGGACAAAGAAGGAAAGTGAGGGGAATTCTCCTTGTGCTATAGTGTGCTTTAAAAAAACATTTTTTCTAGGGACAGAAAACTCTAGGTAGGGAGAGTGTCAGTTTCTTTCACTGTGCGAGTCCGTGTTTCTAGGGACAAAGAAGGAAAGTGAGGGAATTCTCCTTGTGCTATAGTGTGCTTTAAAAAAACATTTTTTCTAGGGACAGAAAACTCTAGGTAGGGAGAGTGTCAGTTTCTTTCACTGTGCGAGTCCTTGTTTCTAGGGACAAAGAAGGAAAGTGAGGGGAATTCTCCTTGTGCTATAGTGTGCTTTAAAAAAACATTTTTTCTAGGACAGAAAACTCTAGGTAGGGAGAGTGTCAGTTTTTTTCACTGTGCGAGTCCTTGTTTCTAGGGACAAAGAAGGAAAGTGAGGGGAATTCTCCTTGTGCTATAGTGTGCTTTAAAAAAACATTTTTCTAGGGACAGAAAACTCTAGGTAGGGAGAGTGTCAGTTTCTTTCACTGTGCGAGTCCTTGTTTCTAGGGACAAAGAAGGAAAGTGAGGGGAATTCTCCTTGTGCTATAGTGTGCTTTAAAAAAACATTTTTTCTAGGGACAGAAAACTCTAGGTAGGAGAGTGTCAGTTTCTTTCACTGTGCGAGTCCTTGTTTCTAGGGACAAAGAAGGAAAGTGAGGGGAATTCTCCTTGTGCTATAGTGTGCTTTAAAAAAACATTTTTTCTAGGGACAGAAAACTCTAGGTAGGGAGAGTGTCAGTTTCTTTCACTGTGCGAGTCCTTGTTTCTAGGGACAAAGAAGGAAAGTGAGGGGAATTCTCCTTGTGCTATAGTGTGCTTTAAAAAAAAAAAATTCTACGGACAGAAAACTCTAGGTAGGGAGAGTGTCAGTTTCTTTCACTGTGCGAGTCCTTGTTTCTAGGGACAAAGAAGGAAAGTGAGGGGAATTCTCCTTGTGCTATAGTGTGCTTTAAAAAAACATTTTTTCTAGGGACAGAAAACTCTAGGTAGGGAGAGTGTCAGTTTCTTTCACTGTGCGAGTCCTTGTTTCTAGGGACAAAGAAGGAAAGTGAGGGGAATTCTCCTTGTGCTATAGTGTGCTTTAAAAAAAAAAATTTTCTAGGGGCAGAAAACTCTAGGTAGGGAGAGTGTCAGTTTCTTTCACTGTGCGAGTCCTTGTTTCTAGGGACAAAGAAGGGAAAGTGAGGGGAATTCTCCTTGTGCTATAGTGTGCTTTAAAAAAACATTTTTTCTAGGGACAGAAAACTCTAGGTAGGGAGAGTGTCAGTTTCTTTCACTGTGCGAGTCCTTGTTTCTAGGGACAAAGAAGGAAAGTGAGGGGAATTCTCCTTGTGCTATAGTGTGCTTTAAAAAAACATTTTTTCTAGGGACAGAAAACTCTAGGTAGGGAGAGTGTCAGTTTCTTTCACTGTGCGAGTACCTTGTTTTTTCTAGGGACAAAGAAGGAAAGTGAGGGGAATTCTCCTTGTGCTATAGTGTGCTTTAAAAAAAAAAATTTTCTAGGGACAGAAAACTCTAGGTAGGGAGAGTGTCAGTTTCTTTCACTGTGCGAGTCCTTGTTTCTAGGGACAAAGAAGGAAAGTGAGGGGAATTCTCCTTGTGCTATAGTGTGCTTTAAAAAAACATTTTTTCTAGGGACAGAAAACTCTAGGTAGGGAGAGTGTCAGTTTCTTTCACTGTGCGAGTCCTTGTTTCTAGGGACAAAGAAGGAAAGTGAGGGGAATTCTCCTTGTGCTATAGTGTGCTTTAAAAAAAAAATTTTCTAGGGACAGAAAACTCTAGGTAGGGAGAGTGTCAGTTTCTTTCACTGTGCGAGTCCTTGTTTCTAGGGACAAAGAAGGAAAGTGAGGGGAATTCTCCTTGTGCTATAGTGTGCTTTAAAAAAACATTTTTTTCTAGGGACAGAAAACTCTAGGTAGGGAGAGTGTCAGTTTCTTTCACTGTGCGAGTCCTTGTTTCTAGGGACAAAGAAGGAAAGTGAGAGGAATTCTCCTTGTGCTATAGTGTGCTTTAAAAAAACATTTTTTCTAAGGACAGAAAACTCTAGGTAGGGAGAGTGTCAGTTTCTTTCACTGTGCGAGTCCTTGTTTCTAGGGACAAAGAAGGAAAGTGAGGGGAATTCTCCTTGTGCTATAGTGTGCTTTAAAAAAACATTTTTTCTAGGGACAGAAAACTCTAGGTAGGGAGAGTGTCAGTTTCTTTCACTGTGCGAGTCCTTGTTTCTAGGGACAAAGAAGGAAAGTGAGGGGAATTCTCCTTGTGCTATAGTGTGCTTTAAAAAAAACAATTTTTCTAGGGACAGAAAACTCTAGGTAGGGAGAGTGTCAGTTTCTTTCACTGTGCGAGTCCTTGTTTCTAGGGACAAAGAAGGAAAGTGAGGGGAATTCTCCTTGTGCTATAGTGTGCTTTAAAAAAAAAAAATTTCTAGGGACAGAAAACTCTAGGTAGGGAGAGTGTCAGTTTCTTTCACTGTGCGAGTCCTTGTTTCTAGGGACAAAGAAGGAAAGTGAGGGGAATTCTCCTTGTGCTATAGTGTGCTTTAAAAAAACATTTTTTCTAGGGACAGAAAACTCTAGGTAGGGAGAGTGTCAGTTTCTTTCACTGTGCGAGTCCTTGTTTCTAGGGACAAAGAAGGAAAGTGAGGGGAATTCTCCTTGTGCTATAGTGTGCTTTAAAAAAAAAAATTCTAGGGACAGAAAACTCTAGGTAGGGAGAGTGTCAGTTTCTTTCACTGTGCGAGTCCTTGTTTCTAGGGACAAAGAAGGAAAGTGAGGGGAATTCTCCTTGTGCTATAGTGTGCTTTAAAAAAACATTTTTTCTAGGGACAGAAAAACTCTAGGTAGGGAGAGTGTCAGTTTCTTTCACTGTGCGAGTCCTTGTTTCTAGGGACAAAGAAGGAAAGTGAGGGGAATTCTCCTTGTGCTATAGTGTGCTTTAAAAAAACATTTTTTCTAGGGACAGAAAACTCTAGGTAGGGAGAGTGTCAGTTTCTTTCACTGTGCGAGTCCTTGTTTCTAGGGACAAAGAAGGAAAGTGAGGGGAATTCTCCTTGTGCTATAGTGTGCTTTAAAAAAACATTTTTTCTAGGGACAGAAAACTCTAGGTAGGGAGAGTGTCAGTTTCTTTCACTGTGCGAGTCCTTGTTTCTAGGGACAAAGAAGGAAAGTGAGGGGAATTCTCCTTGTGCTATAGTGTGCTTTAAAAAAAACATTTTTTCTAGGGACAGAAAACTCTAGGTAGGGAGAGTGTCAGTTTCTTTCACTGTGCGAGTCCTTGTTTCTAGGGACAAAGAAGGAAAGTGAGGGGAATTCTCCTTGTGCTATAGTGTGCTTTAAAAAAACATTTTTTCTAGGGACAGAAAACTCTAGGTAGGGAGAGTGTCAGTTTCTTTCACTGTGCGAGTCCTTGTTTCTAGGGACAAAGAAGGAAAGTGAGGGGAATTCTCCTTGTGCTATAGTGTGCTTTAAAAAAAAAAAAATTCTAGGGACAGAAAACTCTAGGTAGGGAGAGTGTCAGTTTCTTTCACTGTGCGAGTCCTTGTTTCTAGGGACAAAGAAGGAAAGTGAGGGGAATTCTCCTTGTGCTATAGTGTGCTTTAAAAAAACATTTTTTCTAGGGACAGAAAACTCTAGGTAGGGAGAGTGTCAGTTTCTTTCACTGTGCGAGTCCTTGTTTCTAGGGACAAAGAAGGAAAGTGAGGGGAATTCTCCTTGTGCTATAGTGTGCTTTAAAAAAAAATTTTTCTAGGGACAGAAAACTCTAGGTAGGGAGAGTGTCAGTTTCTTTCACTGTGCGAGTCCTTGTTTCTAGGGACAAAGAAGGAAAGTGAGGGGAATTCTCCTTGTGCTATAGTGTGCTTTAAAAAAACATTTTTTTCTAGGGACAGAAAACTCTAGGTAGGGAGAGTGTCAGTTTCTTTCACTGTGCGAGTCCTTGTTTCTAGGGACAAAGAAGGAAAGTGAGGGGAATTCTCCTTGTGCTATAGTGTGCTTTAAAAAAACATTTTTTCTAGGGACAGAAAACTCTAGGTAGGGAGAGTGTCAGTTTCTTTCACTGTGCGAGTCCTTGTTTCTAGGGACAAAGAAGGAAAGTGAGGGGAATTCTCCTTGTGCTATAGTGTGCTTTAAAAAAACATTTTTTCTAGGGACAGAAAACTCTAGGTAGGGAGAGTGTCAGTTTCTTTCACTGTGCGAGTCCTTGTTTCTAGGGACAAAGAAGGAAAGTGAGGGGAATTCTCCTTGTGCTATAGTGTGCTTTAAAAAAACAATTTTTCTAGGGACAGAAAACTCTAGGTAGGGAGAGTGTCAGTTTCTTTCACTGTGCGAGTCCTTGTTTCTAGGGACAAAGAAGGAAAGTGAGGGGAATTCTCCTTGTGCTATAGTGTGCTTTAAAAAAACATTTTTTCTAGGGACAGAAAACTCTAGGTAGGGAGAGTGTCAGTTTCTTTCACTGTGCGAGTCCTTGTTTCTAGGGACAAAGAAGGAAAGTGAGGGGAATTCTCCTTGTGCTATAGTGTGCTTTAAAAAAAAAATATTTCTACGGACAGAAAACTCTAGGTAGGGAGAGTGTCAGTTTCTTTCACTGTGCGAGTCCTTGTTTCTAGGGACAAAGAAGGAAAGTGAGGGGAATTCTCCTTGTGCTATAGTGTGCTTTAAAAAAACATTTTTTCTAGGGACAGAAAACTCTAGGTAGGGAGAGTGTCAGTTTCTTTCACTGTGCGAGTCCTTGTTTCTAGGGACAAAGAAGGAAAGTGAGGGGAATTCTCCTTGTGCTATAGTGTGCTTTAAAAAAAAAAATTTCTAGGGACAGAAAACTCTAGGTAGGGAGAGTGTCAGTTTCTTTCACTGTGCGAGTCCTTGTTTCTAGGGACAAAGAAGGAAAGTGAGGGGAATTCTCCTTGTGCTATAGTGTGCTTTAAAAAAACATTTTTTCTAGGGACAGAAAACTCTAGGTAGGGAGAGTGTCAGTTTCTTTCACTGTGCGAGTCCTTGTTTCTAGGGACAAAGAAGGAAAGTGAGGGGAATTCTCCTTGTGCTATAGTGTGCTTTAAAAAAAAAATTTTTCTAGGGACAGAAAACTCTAGGTAGGGAGAGTGTCAGTTTCTTTCACTGTGCGAGTCCTTGTTTCTAGGGACAAAGAAGGAAAGTGAGGGGAATTCTCCTTGTGCTATAGTGTGCTTTAAAAAAACATTTTTTCTAGGGACAGAAAACTCTAGGTAGGGAGAGTGTCAGTTTCTTTCACTGTGCGAGTCCTTGTTTCTAGGGACAAAGAAGGAAAGTGAGGGGAATTCTCCTTGTGCTATAGTGTGCTTTAAAAAAACATTTTTTCTAGGGACAGAAAACTCTAGGTAGGGAGAGTGTCAGTTTCTTTCACTGTGCGAGTCCTTGTTTCTAGGGACAAAGAAGGAAAGTGAGGGGAATTCTCCTTGTGCTATAGTGTGCTTTAAAAAAACATTTTTTCTAGGGACAGAAAACTCTAGGTAGGGAGAGTGTCAGTTTCTTTCACTGTGCGAGTCCTTGTTTCTAGGGACAAAGAAGGAAAGTGAGGGGAATTCTCCTTGTGCTATAGTGTGCTTTAAAAAAACATTTTTTCTAGGGACAGAAAACTCTAGGTAGGGAGAGTGTCAGTTTCTTTCACTGTGCGAGTCCTTGTTTCTAGGGACAAAGAAGGAAAGTGAGGGGAATTCTCCTTGTGCTATAGTGTGCTTTAAAAAAACATTTTTCTAGGGACAGAAAACTCTAGGTAGGGAGAGTGTCAGTTTCTTTCACTGTGCGAGTCCTTGTTTCTAGGGACAAAGAAGGAAAGTGAGGGGAATTCTCCTTGTGCTATAGTGTGCTTTAAAAAAACATTTTTTCTAGGGACAGAAAACTCTAGGTAGGGAGAGTGTCAGTTTCTTTCACTGTGCGAGTCCTTGTTTCTAGGGACAAAGAAGGAAAGTGAGGGGAATTCTCCTTGTGCTATAGTGTGCTTTAAAAAAAAAAATTTCTAGGGACAGAAAACTCTAGGTAGGGAGAGTGTCAGTTTCTTTCACTGTGCGAGTCCTTGTTTCTAGGGACAAAGAAGGAAAGTGAGGGGAATTCTCCTTGTGCTATAGTGTGCTTTAAAAAAACATTTTTTCTAGGACAGAAAACTCTAGGTAGGGAGAGTGTCAGTTTCTTTCACTGTGCGAGTCCTTGTTTCTAGGGACAAAGAAGGAAAGTGAGGGGAATTCTCCTTGTGCTATAGTGTGCTTTAAAAAAAAAATTTCTAGGGACAGAAAACTCTAGGTAGGGAGAGTGTCAGTTTCTTTCACTGTGCGAGTCCTTGTTTCTAGGGACAAAGAAGGAAAGTGAGGGGAATTCTCCTTGTGCTATAGTGTGCTTTAAAAAAACATTTTTTCTAGGGACAGAAAACTCTAGGTAGGGAGAGTGTCAGTTTCTTTCACTGTGCGAGTCCTTGTTTCTAGGGACAAAGAAGGAAAGTGAGGGGAATTCTCCTTGTGCTATAGTGTGCTTTAAAAAAACATTTTTTCTAGGGACAGAAAACTCTAGGTAGGGAGAGTGTCAGTTTCTTTCACTGTGCGAGTCCTTGTTTCTAGGGACAAAGAAGGAAAGTGAGGGGAATTCTCCTTGTGCTATAGTGTGCTTTAAAAAAACATTTTTTCTAGGGACAGAAAACTCTAGGTAGGGAGAGTGTCAGTTTCTTTCACTGTGCGAGTCCTTGTTTCTAGGGACAAAGAAGGAAAGTGAGGGGAATTCTCCTTGTGCTATAGTGTGCTTTAAAAAAAAAAATATTTCTAGGGACAGAAAACTCTAGGTAGGGAGAGTGTCAGTTTCTTTCACTGTGCGAGTCCTTGTTTCTAGGGACAAAGAAGGAAAGTGAGGGGAATTCTCCTTGTGCTATAGTGTGCTTTAAAAAACATTTTTTCTAGGGACAGAAAACTCTAGGTAGGGAGAGTGTCAGTTTCTTTCACTGTGCGAGTCCTTGTTTCTAGGGACAAAGAAGGAAAGTGAGGGAATTCTCCTTGTGCTATAGTGGCTTTAAAAAAACATTTTTCTAGGGACAGAAAACTCTAGGTAGGGAGAGTGTCAGTTTCTTTCACTGTGCGAGTCCTTGTTTCTAGGGACAAAGAAGGAAAGTGAGGGGAATTCTCCTTGTGCTATAGTGTGCTTTAAAAAAAAAAATTTCTAGGGACAGAAAACTCTAGGTAGGGAGAGTGTCAGTTTCTTTCACTGTGCGAGTCCTTGTTTCTAGGGACAAAGAAGGAAAGTGAGGGGAATTCTCCTTGTGCTATAGTGTGCTTTAAAAAAACATTTTTTCTAGGGACAGAAAACTCTAGGTAGGGAGAGTGTCAGTTTCTTTCACTGTGCGAGTCCTTGTTTCTAGGGACAAAGAAGGAAAGTGAGGGGAATTCTCCTTGTGCTATAGTGTGCTTTAAAAAAACATTTTTTCTAGGGACAGAAAACTCTAGGTAGGGAGAGTGTCAGTTTCTTTCACTGTGCGAGTCCTTGTTTCTAGGGACAAAGAAGGAAAGTGAGGGGAATTCTCCTTGTGCTATAGTGTGCTTTAAAAAAACATTTTTTCTAGGGACAGAAAACTCTAGGTAGGGAGAGTGTCAGTTTCTTTCACTGTGCGAGTCCTTGTTTCTAGGGACAAAGAAGGAAAGTGAGGGGAATTCTCCTTGTGCTATAGTGTGCTTTAAAAAAAAAATATTTCTAGGGACAGAAAACTCTAGGTAGGGAGAGTGTCAGTTTCTTTCACTGTGCGAGTCCTTGTTTCTAGGGACAAAGAAGGAAAGTGAGGGGAATTCTCCTTGTGCTATAGTGTGCTTTAAAAAAACATTTTTCTAGGGACAGAAAACTCTAGGTAGGGAGAGTGTCAGTTTCTTTCACTGTGCGAGTCCTTGTTTCTAGGGACAAAGAAGGAAAGTGAGGGGAATTCTCCTTGTGCTATAGTGTGCTTTAAAAAAACATTTTTTCTAGGGACAGAAAACTCTAGGTAGGGAGAGTGTCAGTTTCTTTCACTGTGCGAGTCCTTGTTTCTAGGGACAAAGAAGGAAAGTGAGGGGAATTCTCCTTGTGCTATAGTGTGCTTTAAAAAAAAAAAATTCTACGGACAGAAAACTCTAGGTAGGGAGAGTGTCAGTTTCTTTCACTGTGCGAGTCCTTGTTTCTAGGGACAAAGAAGGAAAGTGAGGGGAATTCTCCTTGTGCTATAGTGTGCTTTAAAAAAACATTTTTTCTAGGGACAGAAAACTCTAGGTAGGGAGAGTGTCAGTTTCTTTCACTGTGCGAGTCCTTGTTTCTAGGGACAAAGAAGGAAAGTGAGGGGAATTCTCCTTGTGCTATAGTGTGCTTTAAAAAAAAAAATTTCTAGGGACAGAAAACTCTAGGTAGGGAGAGTGTCAGTTTCTTTCACTGTGCGAGTCCTTGTTTCTAGGGACAAAGAAGGAAAGTGAGGGGAATTCTCCTTGTGCTATAGTGTGCTTTAAAAAAACATTTTTTCTAGGGACAGAAAACTCTAGGTAGGGAGAGTGTCAGTTTCTTTCACTGTGCGAGTCCTTGTTTCTAGGGACAAAGAAGGAAAGTGAGGGGAATTCTCCTTGTGCTATAGTGTGCTTTAAAAAAAAAAAAATTCTAGGGACAGAAAACTCTAGGTAGGGAGAGTGTCAGTTTCTTTCACTGTGCGAGTCCTTGTTTCTAGGGACAAAGAAGGAAAGTGAGGGGAATTCTCCTTGTGCTATAGTGTGCTTTAAAAAAACATTTTTTCTAGGGACAGAAAACTCTAGGTAGGGAGAGTGTCAGTTTCTTTCACTGTGCGAGTCCTTGTTTCTAGGGACAAAGAAGGAAAGTGAGGGGAATTCTCCTTGTGCTATAGTGTGCTTTAAAAAAACATTTTTTCTAGGGACAGAAAACTCTAGGTAGGGAGAGTGTCAGTTTCTTTCACTGTGCGAGTCCTTGTTTCTAGGGACAAAGAAGGAAAGTGAGGGGAATTCTCCTTGTGCTATAGTGTGCTTTAAAAAAACATTTTTTCTAGGGACAGAAAACTCTAGGTAGGGAGAGTGTCAGTTTCTTTCACTGTGCGAGTCCTTGTTTCTAGGGACAAAGAAGGAAAGTGAGGGGAATTCTCCTTGTGCTATAGTGTGCTTTAAAAAAACATTTTTTCTAGGGACAGAAAACTCTAGGTAGGGAGAGTGTCAGTTTCTTTCACTGTGCGAGTCCTTGTTTCTAGGGACAAAGAAGGAAAGTGAGGGGAATTCTCCTTGTGCTATAGTGTGCTTTAAAAAAACATTTTTCTAGGGACAGAAAACTCTAGGTAGGGAGAGTGTCAGTTTCTTTCACTGTGCGAGTCCTTGTTTCTAGGGACAAAGAAGGAAAGTGAGGGGAATTCTCCTTGTGCTATAGTGTGCTTTAAAAAAAACATTTTTTCTAGGGACAGAAAACTCTAGGTAGGGAGAGTGTCAGTTTCTTTCACTGTGCGAGTCCTTGTTTCTAGGGACAAAGAAGGAAAGTGAGGGGAATTCTCCTTGTGCTATAGTGTGCTTTAAAAAAAAAAATTCTAGGGACAGAAAACTCTAGGTAGGGAGAGTGTCAGTTTCTTTCACTGTGCGAGTCCTTGTTTCTAGGGACAAAGAAGGAAAGTGAGGGGAATTCTCCTTGTGCTATAGTGTGCTTTAAAAAAACATTTTTTCTAGGGACAGAAAACTCTAGGTAGGGAGAGTGTCAGTTTCTTTCACTGTGCGAGTCCTTGTTTCTAGGGACAAAGAAGGAAAGTGAGGGGAATTCTCCTTGTGCTATAGTGTGCTTTAAAAAAAAAAATTTCTAGGGACAGAAAACTCTAGGTAGGGAGAGTGTCAGTTTCTTTCACTGTGCGAGTCCTTGTTTCTAGGGACAAAGAAGGAAAGTGAGGGGAATTCTCCTTGTGCTATAGTGTGCTTTAAAAAAACATTTTTTCTAGGGACAGAAAACTCTAGGTAGGGAGAGTGTCAGTTTCTTTCACTGTGCGAGTCCTTGTTTCTAGGGACAAAGAAGGAAAGTGAGGGGAATTCTCCTTGTGCTATAGTGTGCTTTAAAAAAACATTTTTTCTAGGGACAGAAAACTCTAGGTAGGGAGAGTGTCAGTTTCTTTCACTGTGCGAGTCCTTGTTTCTAGGGACAAAGAAGGAAAGTGAGGGGAATTCTCCTTGTGCTATAGTGTGCTTTAAAAAAACATTTTTTCTAGGGACAGAAAACTCTAGGTAGGGAGAGTGTCAGTTTCTTTCACTGTGCGAGTCCTTGTTTCTAGGGACAAAGAAGGAAAGTGAGGGGAATTCTCCTTGTGCTATAGTGTGCTTTAAAAAAAAATATTTCTAGGGACAGAAAACTCTAGGTAGGGAGAGTGTCAGTTTCTTTCACTGTGCGAGTCCTTGTTTCTAGGGACAAAGAAGGAAAGTGAGGGGAATTCTCCTTGTGCTATAGTGTGCTTTAAAAAAACATTTTTTCTAGGGACAGAAAACTCTAGGTAGGGAGAGTGTCAGTTTCTTTCACTGTGCGAGTCCTTGTTTCTAGGGACAAAGAAGGAAAGTGAGGGGAATTCTCCTTGTGCTATAGTGTGCTTTAAAAAAACATTTTTTCTAGGGACAGAAAACTCTAGGTAGGGAGAGTGTCAGTTTCTTTCACTGTGCGAGTCCTTGTTTCTAGGGACAAAGAAGGAAAGTGAGGGGAATTCTCCTTGTGCTATAGTGTGCTTTAAAAAAAACATTTTTCTAGGGACAGAAAACTCTAGGTAGGGAGAGTGTCAGTTTCTTTCACTGTGCGAGTCCTTGTTTCTAGGGACAAAGAAGGAAAGTGAGGGGAATTCTCCTTGTGCTATAGTGTGCTTTAAAAAAACATTTTTTCTAGGGACAGAAAACTCTAGGTAGGGAGAGTGTCAGTTTCTTTCACTGTGCGAGTCCTTGTTTCTAGGGACAAAGAAGGAAAGTGAGGGGAATTCTCCTTGTGCTATAGTGTGCTTTAAAAAAAAAAATTTCCTAGGGACAGAAAACTCTAGGTAGGGAGAGTGTCAGTTTCTTTCACTGTGCGAGTCCTTGTTTCTAGGGACAAAGAAGGAAAGTGAGGGGAATTCTCCTTGTGCTATAGTGTGCTTTAAAAAAACATTTTTTCTAGGGACAGAAAACTCTAGGTAGGGAGAGTGTCAGTTTCTTTCACT
The DNA here is from genome assembly GCA_029206835.1 of Rana muscosa. Taxonomy (NCBI): domain Eukaryota; kingdom Metazoa; phylum Chordata; class Amphibia; order Anura; family Ranidae; genus Rana; species Rana muscosa. Next base: position 414,038,490 of record CM055127.1, read on the forward strand.
GTGCGAGTCCTTGTTTCTAGGGACAAAGAAGGAAAGTGAGGGGAATTCTCCTTGTGCTATAGTGTGCTTTAAAAAAAAAATTTTCTAGGGACAGAAAACTCTAGGTAGGGAGAGTGTCAGTTTCTTTCACTGTGCGAGTCCTTGTTTCTAGGGACAAAGAAGGAAAGTGAGGGGAATTCTCCTTGTGCTATAGTGTGCTTTAAAAAAACATTTTTTCTAGGGACAGAAAACTCTAGGTAGGGAGAGTGTCAGTTTCTTTCACTGTGCGAGTCCTTGTTTCTAGGGACAAAGAAGGAAAGTGAGGGGAATTCTCCTTGTGCTATAGTGTGCTTTAAAAAAACATTTTTTCTAGGGACAGAAAACTCTAGGTAGGGAGAGTGTCAGTTTCTTTCACTGTGCGAGTCCTTGTTTCTAGGGACAAAGAAGGAAAGTGAGGGGAATTCTCCTTGTGCTATAGTGTGCTTTAAAAAAACATTTTTTCTAGGGACAGAAAACTCTAGGTAGGGAGAGTGTCAGTTTCTTTCACTGTGCGAGTCCTTGTTTCTAGGGACAAAGAAGGAAAGTGAGGGGAATTCTCCTTGTGCTATAGTGTGCTTTAAAAAAACATTTTTTCTAGGGACAGAAAACTCTAGGTAGGGAGAGTGTCAGTTTCTTTCACTGTGCGAGTCCTTGTTTCTAGGGACAAAGAAGGAAAGTGAGGGGAATTCTCCTTGTGCTATAGTGTGCTTTAAAAAAACATTTTTTCTAGGGACAGAAAACTCTAGGTAGGGAGAGTGTCAGTTTCTTTCACTGTGCGAGTCCTTGTTTCTAGGGACAAAGAAGGAAAGTGAGGGGAATTCTCCTTGTGCTATAGTGTGCTTTAAAAAAACATTTTTTCTAGGGACAGAAAACTCTAGGTAGGGAGAGTGTCAGTTTCTTTCACTGTGCGAGTCCTTGTTTCTAGGGACAAAGAAGGAAAGTGAGGGGAATTCTCCTTGTGCTATAGTGTGCTTTAAAAAAAAAAAATTCTAGGGACAGAAAACTCTAGGTAGGGAGAGTGTCAGTTTCTTTCACTGTGCGAGTCCTTGTTTCTAGGGACAAAGAAGGAAAGTGAGGGGAATTCTCCTTGTGCTATAGTGTGCTTTAAAAAAACATTTTTTCTAGGGACAGAAAACTCTAGGTAGGGAGAGTGTCAGTTTCTTTCACTGTGCGAGTCCTTGTTTCTAGGGACAAAGAAGGAAAGTGAGGGGAATTCTCCTTGTGCTATAGTGTGCTTTAAAAAAAAAAATTTCTAGGGACAGAAAACTCTAGGTAGGGAGAGTGTCAGTTTCTTTCACTGTGCGAGTCCTTGTTTCTAGGGACAAAGAAGGAAAGTGAGGGGAATTCTCCTTGTGCTATAGTGTGCTTTAAAAAAACATTTTTTCTAGGGACAGAAAACTCTAGGTAGGGAGAGTGTCAGTTTCTTTCACTGTGCGAGTCCTTGTTTCTAGGGACAAAGAAGGAAAGTGAGGGGAATTCTCCTTGTGCTATAGTGTGCTTTAAAAAAACATTTTTTCTAGGGACAGAAAACTCTAGGTAGGGAGAGTGTCAGTTTCTTTCACTGTGCGAGTCCTTGTTTCTAGGGACAAAGAAGGAAAGTGAGGGGAATTCTCCTTGTGCTATAGTGTGCTTTAAAAAAACATTTTTTCTAGGGACAGAAAACTCTAGGTAGGGAGAGTGTCAGTTTCTTTCACTGTGCGAGTCCTTGTTTCTAGGGACAAAGAAGGAAAGTGAGGGGAATTCTCCTTGTGCTATAGTGTGCTTTAAAAAAACATTTTTTCTAGGGACAGAAAACTCTAGGTAGGGAGAGTGTCAGTTTCTTTCACTGTGCGAGTCCTTGTTTCTAGGGACAAAGAAGGAAAGTGAGGGGAATTCTCCTTGTGCTATAGTGTGCTTTAAAAAAACATTTTTTCTAGGGACAGAAAACTCTAGGTAGGGAGAGTGTCAGTTTCTTTCACTGTGCGAGTCCTTGTTTCTAGGGACAAAGAAGGAAAGTGAGGGGAATTCTCCTTGTGCTATAGTGTGCTTTAAAAAAACATTTTTTCTAGGGACAGAAAACTCTAGGTAGGGAGAGTGTCAGTTTCTTTCACTGTGCGAGTCCTTGTTTCTAGGGACAAAGAAGGAAAGTGAGGGGAATTCTCCTTGTGCTATAGTGTGCTTTAAAAAAACATTTTTTCTAGGGACAGAAAACTCTAGGTAGGGAGAGTGTCAGTTTCTTTCACTGTGCGAGTCCTTGTTTCTAGGGACAAAGAAGGAAAGTGAGGGGAATTCTCCTTGTGCTATAGTGTGCTTTAAAAAAACATTTTTTCTAGGGACAGAAAACTCTAGGTAGGGAGAGTGTCAGTTTCTTTCACTGTGCGAGTCCTTGTTTCTAGGGACAAAGAAGGAAAGTGAGGGGAATTCTCCTTGTGCTATAGTGTGCTTTAAAAAAACATTTTTTCTAGGGACAGAAAACTCTAGGTAGGGAGAGTGTCAGTTTCTTTCACTGTGCGAGTCCTTGTTTCTAGGGACAAAGAAGGAAAGTGAGGGGAATTCTCCTTGTGCTATAGTGTGCTTTAAAAAAAAAAAATTTCTACGGACAGAAAACTCTAGGTAGGGAGAGTGTCAGTTTCTTTCACTGTGCGAGTCCTTGTTTCTAGGGACAAAGAAGGAAAGTGAGGGGAATTCTCCTTGTGCTATAGTGTGCTTTAAAAAAACATTTTTTCTAGGGACAGAAAACTCTAGGTAGGGAGAGTGTCAGTTTCTTTCACTGTGCGAGTCCTTGTTTCTAGGGACAAAGAAGGAAAGTGAGGGGAATTCTCCTTGTGCTATAGTGTGCTTTAAAAAAACATTTTTTCTAGGGACAGAAAACTCTAGGTAGGGAGAGTGTCAGTTTCTTTCACTGTGCGAGTCCTTGTTTCTAGGGACAAAGAAGGAAAGTGAGGGGAATTCTCCTTGTGCTATAGTGTGCTTTAAAAAAACATTTTTTCTAGGGACAGAAAACTCTAGGTAGGGAGAGTGTCAGTTTCTTTCACTGTGCGAGTCCTTGTTTCTAGGGACAAAGAAGGAAAGTGAGGGGAATTCTCCTTGTGCTATAGTGTGCTTTAAAAAAAAAAAATTCTAGGGACAGAAAACTCTAGGTAGGGAGAGTGTCAGTTTCTTTCACTGTGCGAGTCCTTGTTTCTAGGGACAAAGAAGGAAAGTGAGGGGAATTCTCCTTGTGCTATAGTGTGCTTTAAAAAAACATTTTTTCTAGGGACAGAAAACTCTAGGTAGGGAGAGTGTCAGTTTCTTTCACTGTGCGAGTCCTTGTTTCTAGGGACAAAGAAGGAAAGTGAGGGGAATTCTCCTTGTGCTATAGTGTGCTTTAAAAAAACATTTTTTCTAGGGACAGAAAACTCTAGGTAGGGAGAGTGTCAGTTTCTTTCACTGTGCGAGTCCTTGTTTCTAGGGACAAAGAAGGAAAGTGAGGGGAATTCTCCTTGTGCTATAGTGTGCTTTAAAAAAACATTTTTTCTAGGGACAGAAAACTCTAGGTAGGGAGAGTGTCAGTTTCTTTCACTGTGCGAGTCCTTGTTTCTAGGGACAAAGAAGGAAAGTGAGGGGAATTCTCCTTGTGCTATAGTGTGCTTTAAAAAAAACATTTTTTCTAGGGACAGAAAACTCTAGGTAGGGAGAGTGTCAGTTTCTTTCACTGTGCGAGTCCTTGTTTCTAGGGACAAAGAAGGAAAGTGAGGGGAATTCTCCTTGTGCTATAGTGTGCTTTAAAAAAACATTTTTTCTAGGGACAGAAAACTCTAGGTAGGGAGAGTGTCAGTTTCTTTCACTGTGCGAGTCCTTGTTTCTAGGGACAAAGAAGGAAAGTGAGGGGAATTCTCCTTGTGCTATAGTGTGCTTTAAAAAAAAAAAAATTCTAGGGACAGAAAACTCTAGGTAGGGAGAGTGTCAGTTTCTTTCACTGTGCGAGTCCTTGTTTCTAGGGACAAAGAAGGAAAGTGAGGGGAATTCTCCTTGTGCTATAGTGTGCTTTAAAAAAACATTTTTTCTAGGGACAGAAAACTCTAGGTAGGGAGAGTGTCAGTTTCTTTCACTGTGCGAGTCCTTGTTTCTAGGGACAAAGAAGGAAAGTGAGGGGAATTCTCCTTGTGCTATAGTGTGCTTTAAAAAAACATTTTTTCTAGGGACAGAAAACTCTAGGTAGGGAGAGTGTCAGTTTCTTTCACTGTGCGAGTCCTTGTTTCTAGGGACAAAGAAGGAAAGTGAGGGGAATTCTCCTTGTGCTATAGTGTGCTTTAAAAAAACATTTTTTCTAGGGACAGAAAACTCTAGGTAGGGAGAGTGTCAGTTTCTTTCACTGTGCGAGTCCTTGTTTCTAGGGACAAAGAAGGAAAGTGAGGGGAATTCTCCTTGTGCTATAGTGTGCTTTAAAAAAACATTTTTTCTAGGGACAGAAAACTCTAGGTAGGGAGAGTGTCAGTTTCTTTCACTGTGCGAGTCCTTGTTTCTAGGGACAAAGAAGGAAAGTGAGGGGAATTCTCCTTGTGCTATAGTGTGCTTTAAAAAAACATTTTTTCTAGGGACAGAAAACTCTAGGTAGGGAGAGTGTCAGTTTCTTTCACTGTGCGAGTCCTTGTTTCTAGGGACAAAGAAGGAAAGTGAGGGGAATTCTCCTTGTGCTATAGTGTGCTTTAAAAAAAAAAATTTCTACGGACAGAAAACTCTAGGTAGGGAGAGTGTCAGTTTCTTTCACTGTGCGAGTCCTTGTTTCTAGGGACAAAGAAGGAAAGTGAGGGGAATTCTCCTTGTGCTATAGTGTGCTTTAAAAAAACATTTTTTCTAGGGACAGAAAACTCTAGGTAGGGAGAGTGTCAGTTTCTTTCACTGTGCGAGTCCTTGTTTCTAGGGACAAAGAAGGAAAGTGAGGGGAATTCTCCTTGTGCTATAGTGTGCTTTAAAAAAACATTTTTTCTAGGGACAGAAAACTCTAGGTAGGGGAGAGTGTCAGTTTCTTTCACTGTGCGAGTCCTTGTTTCTAGGGACAAAGAAGGAAAGTGAGGGGAATTCTCCTTGTGCTATAGTGTGCTTTAAAAAAAAATAATTCTAGGGACAGAAAACTCTAGGTAGGGAGAGTGTCAGTTTCTTTCACTGTGCGAGTCCTTGTTTCTAGGGACAAAGAAGGAAAGTGAGGGGAATTCTCCTTGTGCTATAGTGTGCTTTAAAAAAACATTTTTTCTAGGGACAGAAAACTCTAGGTAGGGAGAGTGTCAGTTTCTTTCACTGTGCGAGTCCTTGTTTCTAGGGACAAAGAAGGAAAGTGAGGGGAATTCTCCTTGTGCTATAGTGTGCTTTAAAAAAACATTTTTTCTAGGGACAGAAAACTCTAGGTAGGGAGAGTGTCAGTTTCTTTCACTGTGCGAGTCCTTGTTTCTAGGGACAAAGAAGGAAAGTGAGGGGAATTCTCCTTGTGCTATAGTGTGCTTTAAAAAAACATTTTTTCTAGGGACAGAAAACTCTAGGTAGGGAGAGTGTCAGTTTCTTTCACTGTGCGAGTCCTTGTTTCTAGGGACAAAGAAGGAAAGTGAGGGGAATTCTCCTTGTGCTATAGTGTGCTTTAAAAAAACATTTTTTCTAGGGACAGAAAACTCTAGGTAGGGAGAGTGTCAGTTTCTTTCACTGTGCGAGTCCTTGTTTCTAGGGACAAAGAAGGAAAGTGAGGGGAATTCTCCTTGTGCTATAGTGTGCTTTAAAAAAACATTTTTTCTAGGGACAGAAAACTCTAGGTAGGGAGAGTGTCAGTTTCTTTCACTGTGCGAGTCCTTGTTTCTAGGGACAAAGAAGGAAAGTGAGGGGAATTCTCCTTGTGCTATAGTGTGCTTTAAAAAAAACATTTTTCTAGGGACAGAAAACTCTAGGTAGGGAGAGTGTCAGTTTCTTTCACTGTGCGAGTCCTTGTTTCTAGGGACAAAGAAGGAAAGTGAGGGGAATTCTCCTTGTGCTATAGTGTGCTTTAAAAAAACATTTTTTCTAGGGACAGAAAACTCTAGGTAGGGAGAGTGTCAGTTTCTTTCACTGTGCGAGTCCTTGTTTCTAGGGACAAAGAAGGAAAGTGAGGGGAATTCTCCTTGTGCTATAGTGTGCTTTAAAAAAAACATTTTTTCTAGGGACAGAAAACTCTAGGTAGGGAGAGTGTCAGTTTCTTTCACTGTGCGAGTCCTTGTTTCTAGGGACAAAGAAGGAAAGTGAGGGGAATTCTCCTTGTGCTATAGTGTGCTTTAAAAAAACATTTTTTCTAGGGACAGAAAACTCTAGGTAGGGAGAGTGTCAGTTTCTTTCACTGTGCGAGTCCTTGTTTCTAGGGACAAAGAAGGAAAGTGAGGGGAATTCTCCTTGTGCTATAGTGTGCTTTAAAAAAACATTTTTTCTAGGGACAGAAAACTCTAGGTAGGGAGAGTGTCAGTTTCTTTCACTGTGCGAGTCCTTGTTTCTAGGGACAAAGAAGGAAAGTGAGGGGAATTCTCCTTGTGCTATAGTGTGCTTTAAAAAAACATTTTTTCTAGGGACAGAAAACTCTAGGTAGGGAGAGTGTCAGTTTCTTTCACTGTGCGAGTCCTTGTTTCTAGGGACAAAGAAGGAAAGTGAGGGGAATTCTCCTTGTGCTATAGTGTGCTTTAAAAAAACATTATTTCTAGGGACAGAAAACTCTAGGTAGGGAGAGTGTCAGTTTCTTTCACTGTGCGAGTCCTTGTTTCTAGGGACAAAGAAGGAAAGTGAGGGGAATTCTCCTTGTGCTATAGTGTGCTTTAAAAAAACATTTTTTCTAGGGACAGAAAACTCTAGGTAGGGAGAGTGTCAGTTTCTTTCACTGTGCGAGTCCTTGTTTCTAGGGACAAAGAAGGAAAGTGAGGGGAATTCTCCTTGTGCTATAGTGTGCTTTAAAAAAACATTTTTTCTAGGGACAGAAAACTCTAGGTAGGGAGAGTGTCAGTTTCTTTCACTGTGCGAGTCCTTGTTTCTAGGGACAAAGAAGGAAAGTGAGGGGAATTCTCCTTGTGCTATAGTGTGCTTTAAAAAAACATTTTTTCTAGGGACAGAAAACTCTAGGTAGGGAGAGTGTCAGTTTCTTTCACTGTGCGAGTCCTTGTTTCTAGGGACAAAGAAGGAAAGTGAGGGGAATTCTCCTTGTGCTATAGTGTGCTTTAAAAAAACATTTTTTCTAGGGACAGAAAACTCTAGGTAGGGAGAGTGTCAGTTTCTTTCACTGTGCGAGTCCTTGTTTCTAGGGACAAAGAAGGAAAGTGAGGGGAATTCTCCTTGTGCTATAGTGTGCTTTAAAAAAAACATTTTTTCTAGGGACAGAAAACTCTAGGTAGGGAGAGTGTCAGTTTCTTTCACTGTGCGAGTCCTTGTTTCTAGGGACAAAGAAGGAAAGTGAGGGGAATTCTCCTTGTGCTATAGTGTGCTTTAAAAAAACATTTTTTCTAGGGACAGAAAACTCTAGGTAGGGAGAGTGTCAGTTTCTTTCACTGTGCGAGTCCTTGTTTCTAGGGACAAAGAAGGAAAGTGAGGGGAATTCTCCTTGTGCTATAGTGTGCTTTAAAAAAAATATATTTCTAGGGACAGAAAACTCTAGGTAGGGAGAGTGTCAGTTTCTTTCACTGTGCGAGTCCTTGTTTCTAGGGACAAAGAAGGAAAGTGAGGGGAATTCTCCTTGTGCTATAGTGTGCTTTAAAAAAACATTTTTTCTAGGGACAGAAAACTCTAGGTAGGGAGAGTGTCAGTTTCTTTCACTGTGCGAGTCCTTGTTTCTAGGGACAAAGAAGGAAAGTGAGGGGAATTCTCCTTGTGCTATAGTGTGCTTTAAAAAAACATTTTTTCTAGGGACAGAAAACTCTAGGTAGGGAGAGTGTCAGTTTCTTTCACTGTGCGAGTCCTTGTTTCTAGGGACAAAGAAGGAAAGTGAGGGGAATTCTCCTTGTGCTATAGTGTGCTTTAAAAAACATTTTTTCTAGGGACAGAAAACTCTAGGTAGGGAGAGTGTCAGTTTCTTTCACTGTGCGAGTCCTTGTTTCTAGGGACAAAGAAGGAAAGTGAGGGGAATTCTCCTTGTGCTAT